>PVJS01009400.1:0-50435 GCA_004027185.1 Glis glis
CAAAAAAAAAAAAAAGAAGGGAGGTTTAATTTATATTAAATTACATTTATATCAATGCTCAGGAGACACCCACAACTTCACATATAAATGTAATTTAATATAAATATTTCAGATAAGCAATACATTAGGATCAGACAAAAAGGGCATACATTTTGGAATTTTCAAAATACTATATATATTCTGCATAATATTTGCTAGAGGAGTAAATTTGAAAATCAATATAGCCATTTCTTCCAAAAGAGGTTTATCTACATGTTTTTAGAAGCTTTTGGCTTGTATAACCAGGAAATTATAGTCTGTGTGAGGACAATTCTCTCTTGACTAAAGTAACTAAAAATCCTTATGCTTTCATGACTTAATACACAATGTTTTGATAAACAGATCAGCCTCGTATTACAAGATTTTTTTGGCACTGGGGATTGAACCAAGGGGCATCCTACCTCTGAGCTACACCCCCAGCCCTATTTTTTATTTTTATTTTGAAACAGGGTCTCACTAGGTTGATGAGAGTCTCACTACTTTCTGAGGCTGTCCTCGAACCTTCAGTCCTCTTATCTCAGCCTCCCATGTACTGGGATTACAAGTGTGTGCCACCACGCCCGGCTTATTACAAGTTTTAGAAAGATGATTGAACCCCTTTCCCCCCATAGCACCTCCCAACATACTACATGATTTTTATCACCTCTCTTGTTTGTTATCTGCTTCTCACTGTTAGTATATAATTTCACTAAGGCAGGAACTTCTCTCTGTGCTGATTCTGAGCACTCTATAAAGTGGCTGAGTGAAGAACTGGTTAAATTTAGGCATGATATAAATTCCTCATGACCTAAAGATTACAGGTCTGTGTGATGCCAGCAACTGCCCTAAGGATTAATTACAGTGGCAGATGCTGTGGCAGGACTTCTCTTGTTCCCAGGAGTTTGCGGGTGGCGTGCATGGTGACAGCCAGGGCCCTGTGTGAGTAGAGGGGAAGGAACACAGCCACACATGAGGCCGGCCTCTCTTCCCAAGTAGGTGGCTTTGTTTTTTAGAGTGACAATGCTTGAGTTTTTTGCCCTTGCTACTTCTGCTCCTCCTTGTAGACATGTTTACAGTTGCTATAAACTTGTGTTGTTCTTGGTAAATCATCAGTCTACACAGCTCACAACGGGCCCCATCACCTTCTAAGATTTAGTTGTCAAGTTTTACCATAAACAAGCACCTGCACATGCATCCTCAGAACACTACTGAATTGGCTTTGGGGCTGGACAGGTCGATTCTTGGTCCCTAATGCACATTGAAAGTACAGCTTTAGGTATTTACTTTAGGAGCAGGAAAAAACTGTGTTTGCTTTATATTTTGCCTGGCATATGCTAGGTTTTACATATTTTAAATAAAAACCTGGCAATGTCTAGTCAGTGAGCTCCATAGGTCCCCAAAACTATCCTCTAAAAATGGTTGAAAATGTTTGTTCTTTTCTCCAATGTTTATTATAAAACTTCTCAAATATCCCAGTGTTGAGAGAACAGAGCAAGAAATATCCCTATACCCCCCAATTAGATAAAATCATTTTATCTTATTTTAATCTACATATGTTATCATTTATCTATAGGTAGACATATATGTAGTAGAATATGTAATAGAATCTATGTAGTTTCTTTGCTAAGCCACTTGCAAGTAATTTGTGGCATCTTCCAAGAATGATTTATATAAATCCATGAATGTGACTGAAATGGGCATGTGTTCGCAGGTACCAACAAAGAGTCCTGAACTTTTGTTTCAGGCAGGAAGGTTCCTTGCTGTGGTCTGGAGAAAGGCCATTATGTTGAGAGCCCTGGGCAGCCACTGAAGTCAGCTAGTGGTGGAGCTGTCCTGTCTCCGTGCATTTAAATTCTTACTGGGCCACGATTAGTTCTGTGGCCTGGGGTAAGTGGCTTAGAGGCTCTGATGATGGTGGTGTTGATAATGACGATAATAATAATAATAGCAGTAAATTTTTAATAGTCCTTACTATGTGCCAGGATTTATTACTCTTAACTCCCTATATTTTATTCATTTCATTCCCATAACAACTGTGGCCTTGAACTGTATCTAATTAGCTACTCTGGAACTTCTACAGAAAGCAGGCCAGTGTGGAAGGAGTAGAGTGATCAAGGGGGAGAGAAGTGGGAAATGGATAAAGATCAGCCAGCAGTGGAGAGCTGATGGAAAGTTCTAGGTGCCGGGCGGGGTGGCGCACGCTTGTAATCCCAGTACTTTGGGAGGCTGAGACCGGAGGATCCGGGTTTGCGGCCAGCCTCAGCGCTCGCGTGCTCTCTCTCTCTCTCTCTCTCTCTCTCTCTCTCCTTAGCGAGGCCCTCTGCAACTTCGTGAGACCTGGTTTCAAAATAAAGTATAAAAAATAGGGCCAGGGGTGTAGCGCGGAGGTAGAACACCCCTGCGTTCAATCCGCGGTACCGCAAAAAAAAAAAAAGAAAGTTCTAGGCCTGGGCGAAGAGCTGGACAGGACTGCAGGGGCCACAGGATGCCCTTGGAAAGTCTTAATGTTGATGTACCTTAATGATCTGATGTACCTTTGGGCCTGATGTGCACAGACGCATGCACACAAACTGTCTAGATCTGGAGTGTGAAACATAATAGAAAAATCCTCATTTTGATGTTTGCTGTAGTCTTTCTACCCATTGTCACCTTCTGCAGCCCTAGTGCAGAAACCATGTGCTTTACTGCACAAAAAGCAAGCCTTTCTCTACTTCCTTAAAAACGAGTCTTGCCTTTGTGTAGTGTTGGGAGTATAAAATGGTGGAACTACTGTGGGAAACAGTATGGCAGATACTCTCCTCCAAAAAGTAAACACAATTACCATGTTTTCCAGCAATTTTGTTTCTGACTGTATACCCGAAAGAAGTAAAAGCAGGAACTCAATATATACTATGTTCCAAGAGAGTCATGATTCACAAGCCAAAAGGTGAAAGCGACCCAAGTGTACATTCATTCATGGATGAATGTATAAACAAAATACAATTATTCAGCCTTAAAAAGGAAGGAAATTCTAGCCAGATGTGGTGGTGCATGCCTGTAATCCCAGTACTTGGGAGGCTGCAACAGGAGGATCACAGGTTCAAGGCCAGCCTCAGTAACTTAGCAAGGCCCTCAGCAGTTTAGTGAGACCCTGTTTCAAAATAAAAAAATAAATTAGGGCTGGGGGTGTAGCTCAAAAATAAAAGTCCCGGAGTTCAATCCCTAGTACCACAAAAGAAGAGGAGGAGGAGGAGGAGGAGGAGGAGGAGAAGGAGGAGGAGGAAGATGAGGAGGAGAAAGAGGAAGGAAATTCTGACACATGCTATATCACCAAAAGACAAATATTGTATGAATTCCACTTATAGAAGGTACCTACAGTAGTCAAAATCATAAAAACAGAAACTAGAATGGTGGTTCCAGGGGTGGGGAGATGGGGAGTGGTTTATGGGTATAGACTTATAGACTTTCAGTTTTGCAAGATGAAAACGTTCTGGATATGGATGGTGGTAATGGCTGCCCAACAATGTGAATGTATTTAATGCCACAGCATGCTATACTTAAAAATAATTACAATGGTAATATTATATTATATGTAGTTTACCATAATTAAAAACTAAAAGAATATTGAAGGAAACAGTTCAAATAATGCTATGTCTGCATATGAAGGCATCACTAACAATCTAACATGTATGGGGAAGAGTGCAGCGGGAATCACACCAAGTATTGTGTTCATGTATGTTTGTACCACATTAAATGCCACTATGATGTGTAAGTACAATGCACCAATAAAAGTATATCAATAAGAAGAAAAAATAAACCTCAGGAGCCCACTCCAGTCTCTGGTCACATCCTCAGTGGTGCGTGTCTCCCAGAGCTGATGTCCCTTGCTGCAAAAAGAAGACAAGCAAACCAGCTGGTGCAATGGGATCTAGAAGCTCCTGGGTGAAGACAAGCCCAGGACTCTGCTTAGCAGCTTGTTTTAATTGGTAGCAGTTCTTTGCGTCAGGGTGTCCTGCCTTTTAAATCTTACTTGAAACATTTTGTTGAAGCTCATTTCTCCTTCTGCCTTAGGAGGACACAAAGAGCAGTAGGTGACAGTATGGAAGATCACAGACTCAGCCACCATTGTTAATTACCTTGCATCTCTAAAGACACAGAACAACTTACTTTCAAGATTTTCTAGCCTCAAACTGCAGCTCATTCTCACTGAGGAATTGGGCTTTGGGTCCTCAACTGTGCTTTTGTCTGTGTGTCTGAATGGAGCCCAAATTGGCCCTTCCCAGGCATTCCCAGGGCAGCGGGTGGCATTCCATTCAGGCCTGTGTCTTTGTCAAGCTCTCAGAGCTCTCTAAGATGACAAGGCACTACCCAGCCTGGCCGAGTTGCAACACAGATGAGAGCCCTTTACCTACAGGGGACAGGTGTTCTCCGGGCACTTAGCTCAGAATAGAAAGGCAAACCCGCTCTCACTCGCTAGTTTTGAAACAAACTTTGGGGGATCATGTGACAGCACATTCTTCCACTGAGACTCAGCAAAGCCACCAGGAGCTGAAGGCCAGGGCCACCTTGTTTTGCTCTGGCTCCCTCTATTCAGTGGCTTTCCTGCACTACACACGGCTGGCATGCCTGGCCTGCGCCGTGGACACCCCATGAGGAAGAACCTTGTGCGCCCCGTTGTGGGGACGCTAGAGGTGCAGTTGAGGATGGACTGTTGACACCACTGCGGCATGAGAAGATAGGAGACTCAGAACCAGGGACACTTGTACGTCTAAAGCACGGTTGGTATTTCCCTCATTGACTCTGCATCACATCACTGATGATTTACCATTTTGCTTTTGCTGCTAGAAAACTTCAAGTCAAATTTGGGGCCTATTTTGGGAACGGTGCCATCCAAAAGAACTTTCTTTAGTGATGGAAATTTTCTGTAACTGCACCATGCAATACGATAGCCATTAGCCACATGTGGCTACTGAGCATTTGAAATGTGTCTAGTGACTAATGAATAGCATTTTTTATTTTATTTATTTTATTATTTTATTTTATTTTGCGGTACTGGGGATTGAATCCAGGGGCATTGTACCTCTGAGATACACCCCCAGCCCTATTTTTTATTCTTTATTTTGAAACAGGGTCTCACTAAGTTGCAGAGGGCCTCACTAAGTAGTGGAGGCTGGCCTTGAACCCAGATCCTCCTGTCTCAGCCTCCCAAGTACTGGGATTACAAGCGTGCACCACCACGCCTGGCTTGAATAGCATTTTAAATTTAACTTAAAATCTAAATTCCGATGGCCACATGTGGCTAGTGGCTACCACTGAATGCACAGCTCTAGAAAATATATAGGAAACGACATGCACTGTGGATGTCGTGGTTGGTTTATCTTATTTCCCTATTAACACTTGCCCTTTACCTCAAATTCTTCTGTATCTAGTTGTTTTTAATCTCTTGCACAGTATATATCTTTGTCAACCAATTTAAATATCTTTTTAACGTGCTTTTATTGGTGCATTGGAGTCTTACATCACAATGAATATCTATTTGATGTTAATACATGCACACAGCTCTTAGTGCCCCCCGCCACCCCCCACCTGTATGAAGTACCGAGAATGATGTTGGTATATTTTCACATGTACATATTGTTTATGATAATAATTACACTGATTCACTTCTTTTTTGCCCTTCCCCTTCCCTTGTACCACTTCCCTTGCCCCACTGAGGGTTCTCCATTATCAACCAGAGTCCCTTGTGTGTCCCCACTACTCCCTAGGTTGCACATACTAATGAAAACATATGTCCCTTCTTTGTGATTGACTGATCTCACTTAACATTATGTTCTCCAGCTCCTTCCACTTTCTTGTAAATGATGTTATTTTGTTCTTCTTTATTGCTGAGTAGAATTCCATTGTGTGTATTCCCCACAATTTTGTAATCCACTCATCTGTTGATGAACACCTAGGTTGGCTCCATAATTTGGCCACTGTTAATTGTGCTGCTATGAACATGGGTATGCATATATTACTGTAGTTTTCTGGTTTCATTCCCTTTGGAATGATACCCAGTAGTGGTATATCTGGATCATATGGTAGATCCATTCCCAGTTTTCTGAGGAATCTCCACACTGATCTCCATAGTGGTTGAACTAGTTTGTAATCCCACCAA
The DNA here is from genome assembly GCA_004027185.1 of Glis glis. NCBI lineage: Eukaryota > Metazoa > Chordata > Mammalia > Rodentia > Gliridae > Glis > Glis glis. The sequence continues at coordinate 6,155 of PVJS01009400.1, forward strand.
CAGTGTAGAAGAGTCCCGATTTCCTCACATCCTCGCCAACATTTGTTGTTGTTTGACTTCTTAATGATTGCCATTCTAATTGGGGTTAGATGAAATCTTAGAGTAGTTTTGATTTGCATCTCCCTGATTGCTAAAGATGTTGAACATTTTTTCATGTATCTATTGGCCATTTGTATCTCTTCTTTCGTGAAGTGTCTATTCATTTCAGTTGCCCACTTCTTGATCGGATTATTTGTTTTCTTAGTGTAAAGCCTTTTAAATTCTTTGTATATCCTAGATATTAGACCTCTGTCAGAGGGATAGCTGGCAAATATCTTCTCCCATTCTGTAGGCTTTCTCTTTAGGCTCTTGATGGCTTCCTTTGATGAGCAGAATCTTTGTAGTTTAATGCTATCCCACTTATTAATTCTTGTTTTAATTTCCTGTGCTTTGGAGGTCTTGTTGAGGAAGTTTCTACCTGTGCCTATATGTTGGAGTGTTGAACCTATGCCTTCTAATAATTTCACAGACTCTGGTCTAACTTCCAGGTCTTTAATCCATCTCGAGTTGACTCCTGTGCAGGGTGAGAGGTAAGGATTTAGTTCCATTTTTCTGCAGGTAGATAACCAGTTTCCCCAGCACCATTTGCTGAAAAGACTGTCCTTTCTCCAACGTATGTGTTTGGCACCTTTGCCGAAAATCAATTGACTATAAGTTTGTGAACTTGTTTCTGTATCTTCTATTCTGTTCCACTGGTCTATGTGTCTGTTTTTGTGCCAATAGCATGCTGTTTTTATTACTATAGCTCTGTAGTACAATTTAAAATCAGGAATTGTTATGCCTCCTGCATGGTTCTTATTGCTGAGAATTGCTTTGGCTATTCTGGGTGTTTTGTTTCTCCATATAAAATTAATGACTGATTTTTCTAGATCTGTGAAAAATGAACTTGGTATTTTGATAGGGATTGCATTGATTCTATAGATCATTTTTGGCAGAATGGCCATTTTGATAATATTTATTCTGTCTATCCAAGAGCAGGGGAGATCTTTCCATCTTCTAAGATCTTCTTCGATTTCTTTCTTCAGTGTTCTATAGTTTTCATTGCAGAGGTCTTTTACCTCTTTGGTTAAGTCATAAATATCTTTTTTAAAGTGTGAAATCTACTTTTAAATACAAAAAGTTAAGATAGTCATATTCCCAACCTTTTCTTGATTATATACAACTCCTTTCCCCTTTTCATACATTCTAGAGTAATAACAAGCTTATTTAAGGGGAAGGAGTCCCAGGGGCAGGGGAGGAGGCCTTTCCTTCTGTTTCTGTCTCTGTTCTGTTTCTTTAGCTATGTGCAGCTTACACGATCCTCAATTTGTGAAAAGCCATTGAGCTGTATGTTTATGATCGGCTCACTTTTCTGTATGTGTATTATTTATAGTCTTCAATGAAAAGGAAACAAAAACATGTGAAGAGAACTGATTGGGTTCAAAGGGGAACTTCAGTTTAGTTCTATGGGATGCGGAAAGATTCATTTAACACAGTCTTTAACTCCACATGGCTGTAGTTTAGTATCATCAAGCATCAATGCAAATTTCTTAGATGCATTTTCCAAAGGGATTTCAGGCAACTCCTGATGCTAGTGACTCTGCACCACCTCCCCTCCTTCCCCCAAACCAGACAACGCCAAGGGAGGAGAGATGAGTTTCAGGAGGAGGACAGCTTCTTCCCACCTTATCAGATCTTAGTAGAAGACAGCTCCTAATTCTATGAGAGGCTGAACAGCTTCCAGAAAAAAAAAATCTCAGCTTTTCTACTCCAGAGAGAAATTAAAAGGGGAGGAAGAGGTATCTGATATATGGAATGGGAAGTCAGTGGAACAGGGCAAGAAAGTCAAATATAATCTATATTTTAACAAGGCAACTAAAAACTACTCAATCAAGATTTTCTCCACTGTATAATACATTCAATTGAACAGAATTTATCTTAGAGATTAGAGTTCAAAATAGATTTATGGAATATATAGAGTAAAAGAAAATGTAGACAAGGAGGCATTCTCTATATCTTACTTTTGCTGAAGATTGAAGTATAAACTTTTACTTTGAAAGAGATGGACAGGTGTGCATCTCACGGTAGAGTAGAAGACCTCTCTCTGCAGCTATACAGATAAACAGTAGCCTGGTCAAGTGGCCATTATCAAGAATTGTGAAGCCGGGCGTGGTGGCGCATGCTTGTAATCCCAGTACTGGGGAGGTGGAGACCGGAGGATCTGGGTTCGTGGCCAGCCTCAGCTACTTAGTGAGGCCCTTTGCAACTTCGTGAGACCCGGTTTCAAAATAAAGTATAAAAAAAAATAGGGCTGGGGGTGTAGCTCGGAGGTAAAGTGCCCTGGGTTCAATCCCTGGTACCGCAAAAAAAAAAAAAAAAAAAAAAAAAAAAAGAATTGTGCGGGTGCTATTTGTCATTTCTGTCTATGTTAATTTAATATCCTACTACTTTGAACAAAAGGCCTCCATTGCTGAGTCCCAAGATACAAATCTTTTTTCTTACTCTTTCACCAATTCCCCCTAACTTCAAAAGCCTGCACCTGAATAGACTTTATAGCCATTTAAATGTGTAGATCTTCTTTGAAATATTCTTTCTGTGTTTCCTGTGAGCAGAGCCCAGGCCAACCTTTCGTACTTTGTTCTTTCATTTATGTTATTAGAAGGATCAAGAGAAAAAAGTCCTCTCATTACTACAAAAAGGAAGAAATCACTTCAGAAATAATCACATTCATTTTGGTCTTTTAGTACAAACATAATCCTTTGCATTTCATTAACTGTTTCTTGGTGCAACCATATTATATTTTTTTCATAAAGAGTTGGCAGTTTCAAATGCAGCAGAAAAATTTCCCCAAGTTTCAAAGGGGATTTTAGAGCAAATGGTAGCATTTAGTTTACTCAATAGTAAAGCAATATTACTTAGTTTCTTCAAAAGGAAGTCTGAAAATTATCTAGTTTCTATAAATAGCATCTCAAGGTGACTTTTTTTTTTAAAGACAGGGTCTTGCTATGTTGCCTACTTTGGCCTTGAACTCTTGGGCTCAAGTGACCTCCTGCCTCAGCCTTCCAAGTAGTTGCAACCACAGGTGTGTGCCACCGAGCTGGGCCAAGGTGACCCTTCTGACTTGACAATGGTAACCTGGCTGCATTTTGGACCAGTTATCTGACATGGCCAAATTCTCATTTCATCTCATGATATGGGGAGTACGACCAGATCTGGGGGTTAGAGCCAAAACCAACGAAAACTGATTCTACTTGTGATCCCACTAACCGCAACCAGGGCCTCTGGAGACACCATCCTCCAATTGGCTCTCATATTTCTCTTTTCAGGCATGCAGGGTAGAGGCTTTTCAGAAAAACAAAGCCCTATACAGCAGAACCCGCTTGCCTGTTAGTTCTAGAAGGCCTGCGATGGAAAGTATTTTTCAGGTAAGGCCAGGTATAGGAAGTTGTTTGATTCCCATACTGAATCTTGAATTTTAGAGTGTAATCAATTATCTCTGATGAGTTTGGGACACCCACTGAATGGATGGGAGGAGAAAGGGGACAGACTGGTAATGCCACCATGGAGTTAACCATGGAGGGACTGGGCCAATCTACTGTCCTTAAAACATGTTCACTCACCTCCTCCCTCGCTGAATGAACCCAGAAGCTCCAAAGACATCTCTTACTCCTTCAAAGATGTATGAGGAAGTCATCTTTCAAGGGACCTTAGAATTTTAACAGACTCCTGCCAGCAGTGGTGGATGGAAGGGCAGAAGGCAGGGGCGATGCTAGAGGGCATCGCCCTCTAGAGAATAGATGTCTTCTCTATGGAACCTCATGTACATTATACTTTGCAAACACATGGGCTTTCCTGAAGTTCTGGTAAAACTCCCCAAATGTGAGGGCATAGGTTCAGGATTTTTTTTTTTTTTTTTTGGTGGTACTAGGGACTGAACCCAGGGAGCAGTCTACCTCCAAGATACACCCCCACCCGGTCCTTTTTAGTTTTTTGTTTTGAAACAGGTCTTGCTACAAGAACCTTGAACATGTTTGCTGAGGCATGCACCATGGCAGCAAAAGAACAGAACCAGTAGGAAGAGCCCTTTGTGCCTCCTCTTTAGCTTGGTTGGAGGATGGAGAAGTCTTGATCTGGTGTGTGATGGATGAGGCCATTCATCTCTCCTTTTTCCTAACTCCTGGCTCTTTAACAGGCACCAGGGGTTCTGGCAGAACTGACTTGTTTCAGGGTTCCCCCAAATAGACAAACTTCCCCGGGTACCTGCAGAAGGATCTTGTTGCCGTCGTGGTCCTCCGTCTGCCAGCGCCCCTCACTGATGGGGCTGCAGGGGTTGGGCAGGAGCGGCACCAGCTCGCCGATGTCCTTGACTCGGAACTCCAGCACGGAGGAGTCGGTGGGCACCGGGCTCTGCTCACGGGGCAGTCTTTTCAGGGAGAACTGGATGTCCACATCCAGATTGGAGAAAATGGGGAAGATGCAGAAGTCCGCTTTCCTCTGGCTGGGGCTCCGGCGCAGGATCAGCTCATAGAACTGGAGGCTGTCGGCGAAGCTGTCGTGGCGGCAGTAGATGGTGAAGCGCACGATCTCCTTGCCGTAGTGCACGGGCCGGATGGCCCACAGCGGGGTCCCGGGGGCCAGCGTGAAGAAGTCCTGGCTGCAGGGCAGGTAGGGCAGGAACCTGCCCGGCACGCGCTCCGTGTGGTGGTGGCGCCAGGGCGGCCGCTGCAGCGTGCGGTGCAGCTGCAAGATCTGCTCCTCGCCGTACTCCTCCTGCAGGAACAGCACCACGGCCAGCGCCGGCTGTGCGCCCCTGGGGGGCTTCCGCCGCCGCCGGCCCGCCCGCCTCTCAGACACCCTGAACAGGGGGAGGTCGGGGTGGATCCACGCCAGGACCTTGTCGATGGCCTCCTGCAACGGCTGGGACTCCCCTGGGTCCGCGATGATGTGGATGCTAACCAGGAAAGGATCCTGTGCCTCTTCCACAGAGAGCTCACCTGAGGGCACACAAAAATTAATGAATGATGGAATGGAACGGTGATTATTGCATTAAGGTGTACAATGATGACGTGTACCGCCTTAGCAGGAACAGAACCGAACTGAATCTGTCATCTGTGATTTTCTGATCCCAAGTTCTTGTGCAAAAACTACTATGGCAGCGTCCTAGCATCCAGAGAGGAAAGGGCTCTTGGTCTGAATGGCTCCCTAGCTGGACAGTGTTGTGGAAACCCTGGGGTCCTGCACGTCATCAAGTTCATCAAGTTGAGTGTACTTTCTATCAGACAACAATCAAGTCTCTGTTGACTCGGAAGGGATAACAGGCCATGGGGGGAGACACTGCAGCAACGCCTGCCGTCAGCTTGGTATTTCCTAAAATAACCGCAGTGCCTTAGCCCAGGAATGGTCCCAGTACCACAGCACTCCTCTGGTTGACTGATTTCAACCAGAGGGTTGGTTTTTTTGTTTTGTTTTGTTTTTGGTATTGGGTATTGAACCCAGGGGCATTCTACCTCTGAGCTACACCCCCAGCCCTATTTATTTATTTTTTAAAATTCTGAAACAGGGTCTCACTAAGTTGCTGAGGCTGGCCTCGAACCTGTGATCCTTCTGTCACAGCCTCCTAAGTACTGGGATTATAGGCATGTGACACAACACCCGGTTTTCATTGGTTTTTGTTCATTCATTTAGCAGACACTTAGGGGCTCCTTCCTATATGCCTGGCACCGAGTGAGGCCTGGGGCATACAGTGGAGGACAAGACAGACACGTGCTCACCCTCCCGGAGCTCACTGTAATTCACAGTGAGCAGGGGAGGTCTGGCAGGGGAGGTGTCCTGCCCGTGGCTCCCCCTATTTGGGGGCCTGGTTGTAATAGGTTGCTGCTGGAGACACCGGGACAAGCAGCTCAGAGGACAGGTACAGAGTTCTTGCCGGAGCTCACTGGGGCTGCGGTTAAGAGTGGGGAAGAACAGAGACCAGTTGCACCTGGGTAGGGCTGCCTCTGGGCCTCTTGCTGGGCCCTGCCCACCAGAAGCCCTCACACCCTGACTGCATCTGTTACCATCCCTCTGGCCTCTGGCAAAACACCTGGAAGCAGGCAACACCAAGTGTGAGGCTGACTGCTAACTTGGGAATGCTCTCCCATGGGTGATACAGGGTGCTGACCACAGTGGCATTTCTAACCCAGATAACTATACCTAAGAAAAGATGCTCTGCTTGCCTCTATAGAAATGCTTGTGATTAAGCTGAGAGAAATCTAGACGTCTTTAGAATCAAGAATCAATTGTGATTCATCTGGAATCTAGACCTGTCTTCACCAGGTGACTCACAATGTCCCCTAGCGGTGTTAGGCAGAGACTGACCAGCCGTTGAGACTGTCTGGGAACTGTGATGGGCTTTTAGGAACTGTAACCACAATCTGTTCACAGATGAAAGGTTATTTTTGAGTGGCAGGTAAGGACGGCATTCTGAGTGGGCCCATGAGTCCAGTTTACCATGTGCCCCTGCAATAGCATGCTTTTAATTTTGTTGGCTCAAACATGTCTGAATTTTCATCTTAACTCTGTTAGATATCTCACTTGAAAATGGTCTAGTTGTTGACCTCTGTCATTCACACATGCATTCATACATATCTTGAACAATCAATATGCACAGAGCACTGGGGAGACAAGGAAGCTGGCACCACTGAAGACTATGGGGGTCTGTTTATGTAGACTCTGGCATGAACAGTGCTCCCTTAGAGTTGTGTAGTGTACAACCTTTACAACCCCAGGCAGCAACACTCTAAAGACCATAAGCCACAGGTGAAAACTTTATGATTTAGGTGGTAAATGCAGACATAAAAAATTAAAATCAACTCTGATATATGCCTATAAAGAATGCAGTAGAAAGCATCTTAGGGCAGGAGTTATATTCTAAAGTCAATATAATATAAAGAGTACCTATAGACAATATTACTAATTAAGTTCAGATGGTACTGACCTTCCACAAGACAGCACAACCAGATGTGCAGATGTTTTTATGGTTGAACACTAGATGAGACAGCCATCTTGCTGCAGGGCTGTGTAGAACAGAATAGACCCCCCACTCAGCAAACCAGGCCTGTCACTCTTCAGGAGGCTTTCAGGAGCTGAGAGGCTTCTAGAACCCAAGGATGACTAAATGTGATCCCAGTTTTCCCATAATCACTAGGCAGAATGGCAGGTGGGATTATTTCAACTGTCCCCCACCTCTCCTTCCCTCCCTCTGGCTAAGCATTCTCGAATTTGTATGAGTTAATCATGAGCATAATGCAATTCTGATTTACCAGGAGACAAAGGAAAAGGCAGCCCTTTCTCTGGAGGACTTCTGAGAAGGCTTCCTGGAGGAGGCACCACGTGAACTGGATTTGAAGGGTGCGAGGCACCCCCTTTATGATAACCTTTATTGTAAGACGAAGGCGACTGAAGGTGCAGAACTGTACAGAAAACAAGCACATTTGGAAGGGGGTGCTGAGTAATTCTGAAACACAGCAACAGATGCAACTGGAAAAATGAATTGGGGCCAAGCTAGATGGGGCTTCAGCTCAGTTTGGTAGGTTTCAATACAGGGATGACAATATCAAGTCAGGGTGGAGGTCGACTATAGGCAAAATCAGGAATTCAAGGATTAGCAAAGAGTCCAGAGGAGGATGACAAGGACCTGGTACAGTTTGCATTATTGGCCCTAGTTTTTTTATCCTACCCTGTATCCTTGCTCTCTGCCAGGTGACTTTGTAGATCCTTCCATTAAGTGTGTGAGGTGTATTTCCCCACTCTTTGACCTTGGATGAGACCATGTGCCTAGGTTTGGCCAGCAGAAAGTGAGCTGTGTTTTGGCTTGCCCTCGTGTGTCTGACATTTCCACAGGAGAATGTGCTCAGGATGGCTCTCTGGTCCCAGGAGGAAGATGAGCGACACATGAAGCAGAGAGCCACCCCAGCTGAGCCCAGCCTAGAACAGGCAACACTCAGACATCCAGAGACACACGGTAAGAGCCACCCAGCTCAGTCTGGTCTACACTGGCTGACAAGAGACACAGAGAAACAACAAATGACTTTTGTTTCAAGCCATGACGGAGATAGGAGACAGGCAGAAGGACAGGTTCACAGGGAAAGAAATGGAGGTCCACTTGGGCAATTTGACTTGAGACATGTGAATGACTTCCGGGAGGGATGTCCTTTTGGCAACTGAACCTTCGTGTTGCTGAGGTGATGGGCTGAATTTAAGGATGGACCTGTTACCTTTAGACCATATTTTTGCCTTTATACAGTTATCTGGGAAGTGTGTGCCCCGAAAGAATTTGAATCATGAAATCATCGCCGTGACTTGAAAAACAAGCAGAACTCAGGGTTTGTTGTGCCCTTACCTTCGCTTGCTCTTCTACCTGCCTGCCATTTTTCCATTTCGTTGGACATTAACACTACTATCAGCAGAAGCAGCATTGAAGCAAAAGTAGCGAAGATTCAAACCAGTGACGTTCGCCTGGCTTGTAACGCCAGTAAAGAAGGAGAAGATGCCACAGTCCCTGAGATGTGGATTTCCTCTGCCATGGAGGCTTCGACTCCCACCGGTGGAGATGCGACTTTGCTAAGTATCGGTGAACGCTCGATGTATGTGCAGAAGGACAGAGAGGCTTAGAACAATGTGAGGAAAAAGAAACCTGCCCAAGAAAATTACAGATGATTTCTAGGTGGAATAAAAAGAAGAAATGCTGGGAAAAGAAGCCGTTAGAGCAGTCAGGTGGTCCCTTTAAGATCCTGACCCCACCCACATGGTGTGCACACAGCCAGGGACCCAGGGTGACATGTGAGCTAACATGTATCCTTTCCTGACATTCTACAGATATGAGCTTATTTCATCCTTGCAAAACCCTGGGAAGGGGGTGCTATTATTGTCCTCATTTTAGAAAGCTGGATCTGGAGGCACAGAGAGGTGAAGTCACCTGCCAAGGCCACACAGCAAGTGGCTGAGCACCCTCTCCAGCATTGCGGTCCATGCACACCACTGCCCCACCCTCGGCTGTATCCATTTCACAGCAGATGACCGGTGGCTACTCTCAGCCACATCTGGCCACACCACCTTGCCCTTCTCCATGGCTCTCCTGCCTCCTGCTGGCTACCTTCACGGCCACCAGCCAACAGCTTTGTGTCTTGGAGACTCATTTGTATCGCTTTCCTCTGGCGCTGGGTCTCTGAGGAAGAATATGCCAGAAGCTGCCTCCCTGTTGGCACTGGCCCAGGTCCTTTCATCTCAGCACTGCCCTCCAGGGCAGCTCACACAGGCCAGAGGTGCAGTGGGGAAAGAAGAGCAGAGAGTGACCTAAGAAAGCCTGCAGCCAAGGGGCGGGAGAGGCCTGGCTGCAGGAGGCCCTGGGGGGAGGCAGTGCCGCAGTCTCCCAAACTGAGTTGTCAGGGCGCCCAGACTCGCGCCACCTCTAGTAACCACACAAAGGTTTCCCAGAGAGCAGCAACAAAGGCCGTGCTGAAGCTGCACGGATGAGTGGATGTTTAGGACTCTGCAGAGGGGCAGGATGCCCATCCTGGGAGCCGGGGATGGTCTGCGAGGGGGTCCGCCACACCTGGTAGGCAAGGAAGACTGAGCCCCGATCCCCAGTGCCTTCGTTTCACTGCATGAACCAGGGAGGTGAAACTCCTGCTTCTGGAGAGCTAAGGAGAACGGGCAGCGGCATTAGTATGCTCTGGCCATTGCTAGCCTGTGCCCACTGTACGTGACCCCGAAACACAGACTCAAAGGACCATAGAAAGCAGCTCCAAACTGTCATCGGGTGCTAGGGTTACACAGGCCCCGGGGAAACTGTCTCTGTGGAGCTGGCTAGGAAACCATTTGAGGAGAAGAAGAGAAAATGTGAATAATTGATAGCCATGAAAAGCTCTGGGCCTCCCTGGAGAAGCAGAGAACGCAGGCAGCCGTGGGATGCCCTGGGCCTTTATCATATCTGTTACCTGTCTTCTCTGAGGACCTCAGAGAGCACCTGCTCCGTTAGGGCAACACACAGGCCAGACAGGAACCGGGCAGTGGGAAGGACTTGGCGCCCACTGAGGAGTGGGTAGAGCCGCTCACACAGCATCAACCACGCTTTCCAATTAGTGTGCGTCTCCCAAAAGCAAAAGGGAGACTCCCATGTGATTAAGGACAGTTAGATTTTCCTCTGATAATGTAAAACAAAAACAACTTTAAGGAAAGCCGCACACAGGTCAGGGGTTTTCTTTTTCTTCTGTACTGGGGATTGAACTCAGGGGCATTCTATACCCCCACCCCTTTTAATTTTATTATTTTGAAACAGGGTCTTGCTAAGTTGCTGAGGCTGGCCTTGAATCTGCAATCCTCCTGTCTCAGTTTCCCAAGTACTGAGATTACAGGCGTGTGTCACTGTGCCTGGCTAAGATCAGGCCTTTAATGAGAGAGAAAGTAGGGTATTCATGACGCCCCCCCAATATTTGACCTCTCGTATATACCTTTTTTAGCCACCAAAATTTAACATTTAAAAATTTAGATAATATCAAGCATTTATTGTTTATTATTTGTTTATTTATTGTCTTAAAAGCCTTACATGCCAGGCATGGTGGTGCACGCTTGTAATCCCAGTACTTTGGGAGGCAGAGACCGGAGGATCCGGGTTCACGGCCAGCCTCAGCTCGCTCTCTCTCTCTCTCTCTCTTTCTCTCTCTCTAATTAGTGAGGCCCTCCGCAACTTCGTGAGACCCGGTTTCAAAATAAAGTATAAAAAAATACTCCGGGGGTGTAGCGCGGAGGTAGAATACCGCTGGGTTCAATCCCCGGTACCTCAAAAAAAGAAAAAAAAAAGCCTTACATATATTATCTGATTTAATCTTTGAAACAATGCTATGATAGAGGCGTAGTCTCCTCATTTTGCAGCTGAAATGTTAACCGACTTGTTCATGGCCATTTGGTTAGAGCAGGGGCTGTCTGAATCCCAAATCTGTCTGAACCCCAAATATCCCCATTAATATGCTCTGTCACCCCTCAAGCCCATCATTGTGCAAATCAACCTGTTGTTTTTTTCTCCCTGAACCTTAGCTTACTTGGCTGGGGCTCTGAACCCTGGCTCAGCTCGGTAGCCAACTTGGGTGGGTGCTCTGCTGTGAGCAGACTCACCATTTCGCTTGGGTGGGCATGCTAAGCTTGAGAGTTCTGGAGGAGAGGGCGGGGACCGAGGCCTGTTGAGAGCCTTCTGGACGCTAGCCTGCCACTTGGCTATCTCTACGCTACCTGCACCACCATTCTCTGCATCCTGGGGCTTCACTCGAGCCTCCCTGCACTGTCTCCCACCATCTGCTGTCTGCCAGTCTAGTCCACCTCCCAGAACTGGCAAACTGGTGTGTCCCCAAAGCACCTACTTGCTGGTAGTGCGCATGTCCAGTTGAAGGTCAAGGTCTCATTCCAAAGGGATGGCCTAAACTGCTGGGGGCCCTTTGGTTTAGTCTTGCGGTATGACAAGTTCAGATACCCCTTTCTAGAATTTTTAAGTAATGCCTGATATCACTGTCATCTTATCCACAGTTTGTTACTGACACTTTGTAATTTGGTTGCAATCGTTTATTTAATCAGGGAATGTTTATTGAATAACGACCATGCACTGGACACTGTAGGATTCAATGGTGAATAAAACAGTCTCCGCCATCATAGATCATATAATGTAGTGGGGGAAATAGGCAATAAATAAACAAATATGTAAGATGAAGTCGAGCAGCTATAGCTACTTTACTTGAGAAAACACATGTTCAATGTGGGCGGAATAAGAGGTTTCCAAGGCAGCAGCCATAACCATGTATCACCGACTGAACAAATTGCCATTCCAGTGCCAAAATTACTGCCAACACTTCAATGCCCCACAAACCCCAGAAAGCTGAGGGACTTGCACAAGGCCACCTCCAGCTGCTGGGGGCCCTTTGGTTTAGGGAAGTTGGCCCTAGGGCCTGGATAGAGGCCCTGTAACCTCACTTGAATGAGGGTGAATAAAGTCTCTATTTGCATTTCTAAAGCCCCACTCAGTGACACTGAATAGCTCCCAGGGTTGGCTGCCGGCCTGCCAACCAGACTCACATGACCCAGTGGCAGAAAACCCAGGTGAGGTGGGGGGTCAGACACACCACAAAGACACGCCCAGGGCACAGGCTGGCACTGTGAGTCAAGATGAGGTCAGGAGACAGGAGGGAAAAGGTCCAGAGTGACAAGGAACACACAGTCCACAGAGGGCCAGCCTCCTCCACTAGAACGCCAGGAATAAGTGCCCGGGAAAGGGGCTTTCAGATCCCTTCTGGGGAGAGCCTATTCATCTGGAATGTGATGAATAATTGGCTTTGCTTTTTCCACAGTTTTTTTTTTAAAGCCAGTTATTTGACCTTCAGAACTAATGAGAAAAGTATAAACAATCCCCTTACCCCACCAAGATTTAAGAGAAAATCTCAGACTTTCTTTATTCTTAGTAATTTTTATAATTTCTACAAGGCTGTCAGTCAGCCTGCAACTTTGGCTGTCAAAGTTTTTTTTTTTTTTTTTTACTGGTAGGATGTTAGAATATTGTATAAGAGAAGAAAAATATTCAAGAAACACATTTCATACAGTTATTTATCAAGAGAAGAATATATACAATTGATTTGTTCTGTAAGATAAAAATACATCATGCCATATACATTACAAATTCAGAACTGCGTCACTGAGTGTACCCACAGCTCACAGTCCGCTTGAATTGTGCACAGGAAACTTCATCTTATACTTAGCTTGTGAAGTGTCAGTACCAGAATTTTAAGTACAAAATAAAAAAGCTAACCTGGTTCAAAATGCTGATTAAGTTTCTACAAGCAAACACAAAACACTGTGTGTTTTTATTAAAGAAACATAAACAAACAATTCATACAAACACATTCTAAAATTACATTTTCGAAAAAGTTAAAGTTAGATGCAGGGTTAGGAATCGTGGAATGTGATGGCAGCAAGGTGAACATGTAAGGTTTTCATTATGGGGGATCCAAACTGTGTTTATAACATGGTTCTCCTCTCTGGGCCTGAATTCCCAGAACTTTTGTGTAATTGCAGAATTGAGCATAGGCTGAAATGGTTATGCCCAAACCTGTATTTCCATTTGGCACAAGAGAACAATAAAGACGCTCTCTGATCCTTGGGCCCTTTCAAGCTTTTGTAAGAAGGAGGCTTTTGCTGTGACTGCATCTACTTGAGTGCCCTCTCAGTGTTCACCTTCTGTTGTAGTAACATCAGGGGCCTGGAGGTCTGATTCGTATTCCTGAGCTCATTCTGAAACCAGGACACTATTAAGAAACAAAGAATCTAGAGAGTACGGCAGGTACTTTAGATACCCTGTGCTTTCTTCCACTTGGAAATAGGACATCCACTTCACTTTAAATGTATGTCCTAGCTTCATTTGGGCCCATCATACTGACACATACAGTCCTGATAGGAAGGGGAAGCAAAAGACAAAGAGGCCGTCACAGCATGGCAGATCCTGCAGGAGGACCAGGAGGTCGGTATGTAATTAGTCTGAGGAGGTATAAGTGCATCTAGAAATACTTAAACATAGCTAACATATTTGGGTAAGCCCTTAGGACTACAATGATTTTGAAGGTCTGTGAGAAGGTGACACAGGCCTGAAGCACACCAAGGTCCCGTGCTTAATGATGACCCCTTTTGTATAAAAATCCATTTCCACGGGTCCTCTCTTCTGTCCAGTAACTTTAATTCTTTCTAAACCACATTATGTGCTTGTCATTTTCATCAGTAGCACAGTCATCCTGAGAAAGTCCAGATCTCAGTACAATCCTGGAGATTTGGAGATGCCGCAGCAGGGCTTGGAAACATCAGGACTAGAATTAATATTCATCTTGTTTAAAAAAATAAATCAACCGAAACAAAACAAGAGGCAAAAGAGGAGAACGTCAGCCAAAACCTACCCCAAGGATTTGTTCATCAGGGAATTCCAGCCTCTCAGTCTTACACTGGAGTTAGAGGGAGGGTCCTAATAATTGTATTAATGAAGAGTCATTTTAAAAAGGATTTGTTGGGCTGTAGCTCAATGGCAGAGCTTGCCTAGTATACCCAAGACCCTGGATTTGATCCCTAGGACCCCAAACCCCAAAATATAATAATAAAAAGGGATTTATTCTGGCAGGATGTTGAGAAATCAGACAAGCAATGATTAGCTATTATATCTGTTCTAAGAAAAGACACTATGTAGCCGGGTGTGGTGGCACATGCCTGTAATCCCAGTACTTGGGAGGCTAAGACAAGAAGATCCTGGGTTTGAGGCCCGCCTCAGCAATTTAGCAAGACTCTATTACAAAATTTAAGAAAATAAATAAATAAAAAGGGCTGAGAGTGTAGCTCAGTGGTAGAACACCCTTGCGCTCAATCCCCAGTACCAAAAAAAGAAAAGATACTATGTATGTGCTAATAAAATACATCCTGGATGCCACAGTAGAAAAATCATGGTGAAATCTGGCATCATCTTGGCTCATGATAAACCACTAATGTAGGAAAGGGAACTTGAGGAGTCATTATTTTGGCCTAAAATTCAGCGGAATATTCAAATGCTTTGCCAATTTGGACACAATACTGACATGTCCCCTATCCTTGTTTCTAGGTCTCCTTACAAAGTATGTACTTCCAGGTTCATTTGAAGAGCAAGCTTCATGGACATGACTAGAAAATTAAAGTCAGGTGAGACATTTCTCCTAGGCCCCTTGTTTACAGGTGAGGTTGGGCACCTTGATCCGGTTGATTAGCCAATGGCAGGTCAAGAGACAGAATGAATATCTCCTAACTCCCACTTTGGGGCTCTGACCTTCACACCTCAGCTGTCCCTAGCCCTAATGTGCCCAATCCTGCTAAAGGCCCTAACGACTGCAAAGTAGGAGGAGACATAGCCTGTCCTTGTCTTCAAAGAGCTTACTATCTAAATGGGAAAGCAAGATGTTTGCATATGACAGATATAAGAAAAATACCAATGGGGTATGATAAGTTCCAAATGATGGAGAGGCCAAAATACAGAGATATTAACTAAGTTTCCCTTTCCCACAAATTTCCTACTGCCTTATGGCCTTCTACCTGCAGAGTCCCTGTAGTTCATTACCTGAAGGACAATGGGGACAGATAAACTCAGTAATAGAGTTTCTGAAGTTAATTTTTTTTGTAAATTTTTTCTTTCAATTTACAGCAGAGGAAATAGTCTGAGGCTCTCTATTGCAAGAGCTGGGCCTTTGGAGATACCCACTGACAGCCACCCCTTGGGCATGCCAACTCATAGAAAGACCTTTAGCTTCTCAGTCCAGGTCATCTGTGACCACACACATCTTAGCCTCTTTATCCTCAAGTCTAAGGCAATGGCAGATTAACTATGGGACCACAGAGAAAGCCCAATTCTCCCCAGAACTGACAAAGCAAAGACTTCTTGAGAGTATTCTTGCTACAAAAAAGGAGATCCAGTCTTCCAAGCACAGGTTGAATAGCTTAGCTTCACTACCTTTATGAGCCAATAATAATGTCAAAAAATGTTAGGGTGAGATAAAAATAAAAGGGGGAGTGAGAACAGATGGGACATTCTCTCCCTTCTATGATCACTGTGTTGTACAAAATACCAGTTTAATGAATGTGCAGGAAAGAGAAAAGGAAGAAGGGAGGAGACTGATGGGATCCTCTTGGCTTTATTGGTCAATTATGAACATTGGGAACCTTTAGAGGTTATGACCTGTGCTTTTGCATAACATTCCCCAAATACTTCCAGCCTTTTATCCCATCCGACATTAAAGGCAGCAATTCTGATACTGAATAAAGATAGAAACTGTCTTTTGGAGTGGGAAATACTTTTCATGTAGCCTGTGCAGAGCACGAATGGCTTTGTTGTTGCCATTACTGCTGCCTGCCTGAGGTTGGAAGGGGAGTACAGTCAATACCATACTTTAAGTGAGAGAAACAAGACTTCAACTTGAGGGTCTCTAAACCCTGAGTATCCCTGTTCATAGCCGACTCTACAGAGAAATTTTCTTCTCTGTGTGTGTGTGTGTGTGTATATGTGTGTGTGTGTGTGTGTGTGTGTGTGTGTGTGTATGTATATGTATATGTATATATATGTGTGTAGATGTGTATATATATACACATATATGTATGTATTTTTTTGTACATTAAATCACAATTTTTATGAGACCTTAGCATGCTCATCCATGCCAGTGGGGGAGTGAAATGGCACCTTTGGAGAATAAATTGCAACAGGGATCAGAACCTTTACAAACTGCTCTGGAATTGCATGTGTAGGAGTTTATCTTAATAATGAAGGGTGTGCCGGGCGTGGTGGCGCACGCTTGTAATCCCAGTACTTTGGGAGGCGGAGACAGGAGGATCCGGGTTCGTGGCCAGCCTCAGCTCTCTCTCTCTCTCCCCGTCTCTCTCTCTCTCTCTTTACTTAGTGAGGCCCTCCGCAACTTCGTGAGACCCGGTTTCAAAATAAAGAATAAGAAAATAGGGCCGGGGGTGTAGCTTGGAGGTAAAACGCCCCTGAGTTCAATCCCCAGTACCGCAAAAAAAAAAAATAATAATGAAGGGTATGCATAGATACTTAGTGCAAAGATGTCACACTGCCACCTGCTTCTCACTCAGTAATAGTGTTCACAATAGGGAAAACTTGAATACAGTCATAGGGCCCACATTAGGGCACCGGGGAATAAAGCATGGTGCAGAAACACAATGGAACACTACGTGATGGTACTCAAGCTACTATAAAAGTGAGTTTCCTGACATGTAAAGATGTTTGCAATATAGTTTGTGAGAAAACTGCCCCTTAAGACACTAATGCCAGTTTGGAGTTGTAATAAATATATCTATAGAAATATAGCTGCTCAGAAAAAAGTCTATTAAAAAGTCATTAAAAAGTCAAATTATGAATAATGATTGTTTATGGATGGTAGGGTTCTGAGATTTTATCTTTTGGCTGATTTGTATTTTCTGGGTTTTTCTATAATTACTACATATTATTCTAAAATTGAGAAAAGCATCACACATCTCACAGGCAGGTGTGGTAGCAGCTAACCATTTTGCTTCCTGGTAGACCAGATGTCCCTGAGATGTCGCTTCAGCTTCTCAGGGAAAATGCAGTCAGGGGAGTTTGTCTCCATTTTTCTTTCACATCCTGGGTAGAAATCAACACCATCTGTGTAGTTGAGGTTACACAGTTAAAACTTATCTTTGAAGCCAGAAGGACTACACCCTAGTTTTTGGGGGAAATGGATGTCAGTGTCGCAAGCATCAGAGGACTTGTCTGTGTGGTATATTGTCCTCGCCCTTTGATTTCCTGATGCCTATCTTTGGTTATTGTTTTTTTCTTATCAACTGTCAAACAGTAATATTGTCTAGCTTTTCAGGCTCCCATTCAGGAAAAATATAGACCCTACACCATCAAATAACAGTCTAAATGCACACACGCTCTCGGCTTTGGTGGTTTCATATATCTCAGAGGTTTTGTTTGCTACTTCCCTGATCCTACAAGTCACACTGCCCCCTGCTTCTCAAAAAACAAACAAAACAAAACAAAACCCCAAAAAACCACAAACAAAATAAAACAAAAACAATAAGGGGCATATTCCATGTTTTAAAACCAACCACTCTTAAGTGGAGGAACACAATGTTTTAAGTTATCAACAAAATAATTCAAATATTTATCAAGTGAAAAATTCCCCATCCAGATTACACAGCTTCTACAACCTATCGATTATACCATTAAGTTGGAATCTAAACGTAAGAAATTTGGGTAAAGCATCAGGGATGCTTAAGAGCAACCTTGCTTAACGGGGAGGTGGACTAACTCAGTGCTCCTCAAACTTTCAGTATATATAACTTCCCTGGCTTAGGGGTGGGACCTGGGATTCTGCATTTCTGATGATGATGTGGTAGTCCCTGGACCACATTTTGAACAGCAAGTTTTCCAGCTTGGTAGTTTTATGTGTTCTTCCAGGCTAAGAACTCTTCCTTTGGGTAGCTGACAAAAACATGGGGCCAGTGGGATACGCTGACCTGCATCTGCTGATGTTCTGTGGCTCTGGGGCTGTGGCTAAGCCTCCTCTTGGGTGTCTATAAGCCCCAGACCTGCCACAAAGGATACACCCATGCTTGTGGCCTTTATATTAGTGTCACCTAGAAGCTACAGGCTAAAGGGCTCCATCTGTAAGAGAATAGCCTAGAATATGATGAGTTTTACAAACCTGAAGCAATACTTGAGACAGAAAGCCTCAATGTGTGGGGTGATGGGAGAAGCTGCTCCAGCCGGTTCCTCTTTCCTCAGTTAGGGCAAGCTGGAGGGAGGACACTGCCTTCTGGAGAGGAGGAAGCCCCGAGAGTGCTCTCCCACCCAGCCGCAGGCACAGCAGCTGTAGGTATCCCAGATGCTCGTGTCAAGGAAAGCAAGAGAAACTTCTGAGCTAACGCTTTAATTCTGTAGACACTTCGGAGGCAGAAACACAATGGAGGGCCGACTGGATGAGGAGACCAGACGGATCTGCCCATGTGCACGGCCTCTTCCTGGTTTCTCACTGGTCTGTGCAGCCATGGCCACACACCAAGATGGAGTGTGTTGTCACTGACACCATTGTCTAACACCCAGCCACTCTAGGAGAGCCCCATCTGGGGCTTTCTTCTGCAGCTGTACAGCTCACCCTGATTCTCTTTTGGGAACAATTCTGCACATGAACAAGACTGTTGTACCAGAACATGGTCTTAAACGTAATAAAAATGGAAATCGGTCTTACTTGGAGTCATTTGCTGAAAGTTGCACATTTAACTCTGGAGCGGTGGAGTAGAAATTCAAAACCCTATGATTTCCCTCCATAGGGAAATAAATATACCATTTCCCCAATGCTTTGATTTATGTCAGCATTGGGTTTATCACTGTACCAAAGAACATTGTTAGTCTTACTAAGAAGCCCTCTAGAAACTGAGTAAGAAATTGATGGCAACAGAGATGGACCTGAACTGAGACACTTATGTTCCACAACTATGTTTCTCTGAAAGGCTACGTTCTAATTTAGAGACCATTGGTGACTTTTCTTTTGATGCTTTTACTGCAGTGGGGTGTGAAGCTGGGGAGGGAGGAGGTGGGCTTTTCATTCTATTCGCATGCCTTGCACATTGCCAACTTCACGCTAATCACAAAAGTAAGCAAGTTCAATGGCTAAAACTGTTCTTCATCAGGATTAATGAATAGATTTGAGTTTTGCCTCGGTATTATGGAATAAAACTCCACAAGAATATTTGTTATGAGAATCATAATGGGGAAACTATTATAAATAGAAGGAAAAAAATGAAGATTATAATGTTTACAAATGAATGAAAGTTAAATTGGCTGCTATCACTTCTTCCAAAATATAGATCTTCCTTTTTGGAGGGACATGATCAAAACTGGCTCCAAAGTAAGCAAAATCTGTCAATAAGGTATCGTCTTCTCTAATAAAAACAGAAAGGAAAATAATAAATATTTCACTATACCAAGTCTGCATTTAGCTCTTGGACTTGGAGACATAGTTCGTATGTGTTCAAATATTTCCCATCAGCCATGAGTTCTATAGTATGTAATTGTGTTTTCTCAGTATGTTGCTTTTCAAGCTTCTAATTAAATCACAATGAGCTCATCTTTCTCTCCAAACTGCTGAGGGGTTGCACAAATGTGGCAAAGGCCAAAATCAAAACATATGATGTTCAGTATCCTGAAACAGCAAAGAGAGCTGAAACTACTGAGAAACTAAAGGGAAACAACAGCATTTAAGTGGAAAGATAGTGCCTGCAAGAAGAGACACCCCAGGAAAGGGTGCAAAGTCTTCTGGTGCACAGCAGCACCGAGGCAGAATTGGCAAGTTCCGCAGTGGCTCTAGACCAGTTCCAGTGGCTTGCAACCAGCCAGGATGCTGGACTTTCCAATTTGAAAAACACCTGCAATCTATCTGGTCCTTTTTCCTTGAGATGAGAGTATGTCCAGAGGCTTATTTGGGGCTGATCTTGAGGGCCATTTATAGATGTGGCGGCCCCAGGAAGGCCACAGGATACGACTCCATTGAACCCGCAGCCCATGGAAGTGCTGGGCCAGCAGGGAGCACATGAGAAGGGAACAGGGAGCTACCAGAGTCGCCAGAAGGACAGAGCAGGAAGTTGGGAAAAGAAAACTAAAGGAAAAACAGAGGAGAGCAAGAACCCAAGGCCCGGGTAGGCTGTAGAACAAATTCAAGAACTCCCTGCCACTCGTATATGTGCCTTTCTTGCACAGCTTATTATGTGTTCCTGGGCTCAAGTCAGCGGAGCACGTTGCTCCTGGCCATTCCTCCCTCATTTTCACAGACAAAGAGAATTCCTCAGCATATTGCTCAGGGGCTTGGAGACACCCTCTGTATCACTTCTGTTGATCTTTGACTATTTGTGCTTTTTAAATATTGATTGATTGATTGATTGATTGAGGTACTGGGGATTGAACCCAGGGGTGCTCTACTGCTGAGCTACATCCACAGCCTTATTCTATTTTT
The DNA here is from genome assembly GCA_004027185.1 of Glis glis. Classification (NCBI taxonomy): domain Eukaryota; kingdom Metazoa; phylum Chordata; class Mammalia; order Rodentia; family Gliridae; genus Glis; species Glis glis. The sequence goes on from PVJS01009400.1 coordinate 26,734, forward strand.
TAGTTTGAGCCAGGGTCTCACTAAGTTGCCCAGGCTGGCCTCGAACTTGCGATCCTCCCTGTTTCTGCCTCCTGAGTGGCTGGGATTACAGGCCACTATGCCCAGGCTTCTATCCGTGCTTTGAGAAGCACAAATGGGTAGTTTGTAAGGTGCCAGGTAGAGAGTTAATGTCCGTCCTGAGGTTTGAGGTGGAACAGTTTTAGGACAAGTAGAGAAGGGTCCTGGTGAACAGCCTCAAACAGAGAGAATGAGTTCCTTCTTTTACTTCATCCTACTGGCATTATTCTGGGGTAGATATTCTTAAGACATGTTATACATTCCTAAAAATATAATCTTTAAGCTCCTAGCATCTTCTAAGAGTAATTCTCCAAGTATGATTATGATCTTTATTTGAATGGAAATATTCAATCCCACGTGATGGGAATTCCATTAGCATTACGTGGCACACTTGATTTTTTCCCTTGGCATAATTATTGTTTTTCTTTAATCCTGTTTATTAAATTTCCCTTTTTTATTCAAATCACTTAATAATGCAAATTATGCATTATGGATTGAAGATCTTCTCACCAGATTTCTGAAAAAAGAACCTAAGCCTCTGAGAGTAAGAATTAAACTCATCTTCCTCATGGCTTACTGAGATCTCCTGGGTGCCATCTGCATGTTTACCTTTTCAGAAAGTGTAAAGGAAAAGCCTGCCCTCCCTGGTAGTCTAAAACAAGGAGATGGTTGGATTTCACCTGAAGAAAATTCACCCACACCAAATCAAGCCAGGCATTAAAGAAGTCCTCAGCCACTCTGCCCAAGTTGGGTAGTGACCCAGGATGCAGTCAGCGCAAGCGGGATTCCAGGATGCGGAGGCTGAGGGAAAGACGACAATGCCCCATCATCTGCCTGCCCTGCCCCCCCAGACCTGGGCATTGCTGTGAGGGGACAGAGACAAAAGGCAGCCAAGGCCTCCCACTCCCATCTCCCCACCCTCACTGACTCAGCTGACTTACAGGCAGCTCGCGGGGCAGAGAAGTTCTGATTCTGAAGGGCCCTGCTTCAGGATGACCCCAGAGGGGACGCCCGGCCCTTCAGAGCTTTATTCTGGGTCAAAGAGAGAGCATAGAGAAAAGGCACACCTTCCTCCACCCTCTCCTCCTCCTCCCTTTCCTCCCTCCCTTTGTTCTTCGCTCTCTTACGGTTTCGAAGGTGTTCACATTTTAGCATCCTAGAGCTTCTGGAAGGATCCTTAGAGGCCATCCTGTCCACCCACTTCCTTGGGGGGGGTGAGACTCACAGAGGGGGCTGTGGTTGTCCCTTGGGGAAAAGCATAGGATTCACTGGGCTTGGTCCCAGTGTGAGGATGTAGGAGGGGTGCAGTGGGAAGTGAACAGGGCATTGTGGGTCATAAATCCTCCAGAAAGGATTACTCTAGTTCTTGTGGCACCCCGGCTAGTTCCCACAAGAGTGGGTGGTTACAGGGAGGGAGCGGCGTGTGGATGTTGAGTAAGAGCCACCAGCAGACATAGAAAATCCACTTTCTAATGAGGAACGATCAGCATCGATGCTCGAATCTCTGGGAAACAGGCCACTGCCCTGAGAGGGGTGACAATGACGGTGGGCTCGGGAGCTGCTCCCAGGCCCTCAGCACAGGGCAGCCCCGGACCCTGCAGGCCACTCAGAGGGCACAGGGCCCAGGCACGGGGGTGGGGACAGTGTCCCTGCAACAGCATCCTTCAGGACAAACTTTCCTTTCTCTCTACTCAGCCCTTGGTGTGATGATCTAGTTGGTGAGGAAGTGTTAATTTAACAACCTACTTGGAAAATGCCTTTTTAAATTGAAGCACGGCCACACCTATGCTTTAAAGGATAGATTTAAGACTCAAGACTCTAGATTTAATTTTTAAAAAAATTTTCATAAAGCCCACTCTGTTATCTTCAACTGACTGCTCAAAGAGCCTCCCCTGCGTGCGGGGGGCGGGGGAGGCAGGATTTATGCTCTGGGCCGCCAGGCCCTTGGTATCCATTCTCCACTTCTTCGTTAACTAATGGAAATGCACTGGTGGCAGCAATGGAGTCAAAGGAAACAACATTGTCCAGATACCCTTGCGCCTAGAGATAAACATGTGACCAAGATCTGGCCCGAAGAGCGAAGAGTAATTACTGAGTAGAGTCTTTGGGAGAACTCCTTAAAAAGTGGGGATGACTCAGTGGGCAAATGCCTCCTAACCTTCCTTTTTCTTTCTTCCTGCTGAGAATAAGGATGTGATGGCTGTGGTGGAGGCAGCCATGTTGTAACTCTTAGGCAACCCTGAGAAGGGAAGTGAAAGAAGGAGTGGAGGAGTTTCTACAATGGACCTGCACTGCCTCCTCTGGACGTCTTTATTTTTTAATTATAAAGGGAAACAAATCCCTACTTGTTTAATCATTATTTTTCTTTATAATTTGCAACCAAACATATTTCCTAACTGAAATGCAACGCAGCACACATACACACACACACACACACACACACACACACACACTCATCAAGAGGGCCCATCACTGAAGACCGAGGAAGGAAATACAACCACCAAATATTGAACGTGAAAGGCAGGAGCAATAACTGGGTATGGATCCCAGGTGCACTCAGAGAATTCCAACTCAGAGACTACAATTAAAATAATGGGCAGGAAAACATTGCGGACCAAATTACCCATTTCAATAAGGAGAGAGGTGCTTTGTTGTGACCCAGAGGACTGATTTGAGGGCTACAAATTGAGCAAAGGCTTCAGGCGTGTGTTTTAGAAAAATTGTTCTTAAAGAAATGTAGCCTCTGGGCCGAACTGGAATGAAAATGGCGGCGCGGAGAGCGTGGGAGTTCAAGAGGCTCTCTCTGATATCTGCAACGTTAACGCTGCAGGGAACGAGTGCCAGGCACCAGAGCGTTATTCTCATGATTACTAATGGTTCTTAATAACTAAGGGGCAATGTCAAGTCTCTGGTTGGCTAAAATGATCAGAAATCACTCGTTGTAGTTGTACTAATAACTAAATACAATTTGGCACTAAATTACAATTCCAGACATACAGCTTTCCCCCAGTCCCTTGGTGCAAAGGGAAACCGAGCCAGAGCATCAATAAATAGAATAATCCAATTAAGTGTCTCTCCATTGGGGAATGATTTAGAATTGAGAGTTTAACAGGATAGTGAGATAGGGCAGAACAATTCGGTATTTACTGATTCAAAAAAAATCAGGACTCTTATTGTAAGACCATTTTTAAACATTTTTTTAAATATACCTTCAATCTGAATGGCTTGATGCAGTGATTTTAATCACTATAAATTCTATAAACTATTTCCCGACACAGGCATCATTTCTCATGAAAACATTTACTTGCATTTTAGTATTAAATATAAGCATCTTTTAAAATGTTCAGAGTATTTTTATAAACATATTCCCAATCAGTTTCTTTAACCACATATAATGATCACTTCTAAGCCAGGACTTCCAAATACAGGAAGATAGATAGATAAAAATGTCTACATTCCCTTTAGCTACATGTAAGTGGAGAAATGATAGCTAAATTGCCTAATTATAGTCTACGCTGGTATCGCTGTTAACATCCTTGGCAGGATTTTTTGTCAGAGATGGACGTTCCCTCCACATTGGGAGGGGATGACATTTGCTGCAGAGGCAGAAACACAAGGGAGGATGTCTGCGGAGGGATGAGTGAGAGAAACCCCGCGATGCGCGGGCTGTGCTCTGAGATTTCTGTTCACCCACAGGACGCAGGTATGGGTAGCTGGATGTCGATTGATGAGTTAGCCAGGCCCTTGGAGAGGGTGTTCCTAGAGGCAGCTGTAAGCAGCTGAGAAGGCCTGGGGCACATCTTTTAGTCTTAATTTCTGTAGGGAGAGGGGTGTCATATCTGGTACTGAAATCAAGTCATAATCAAATTCTCCGTGAAAAGCCTCCAGTCGCAGGGTGCGAGCCTCCTGTATCATATTCTTTGGCAAGGACTCATTTGCTGATTGCTACTTACTAGTAAAGCATGTACTACATACATAGATGGCCTCTGTGGTACTGACCTCCAGGGGGACAGTAAAGACAATGTTGAAGGACATTTAAAAGGTACTTACTGCTGGTGGAGGACAGGTGGCTGTAGTCAGACCTGAAACACAAGACCTCGGTGTTAGTAGGATTATACATCATTTTTCTTCTCCAAATGACTTATTTGAGCTAGAAGTTTACACAGTGGTGAATACCACTGAACCGATGAAAAAGTGTCACCATTTAAAAACCGACAGTGCTAGCTGGGCGTGGAGGTGCAAGCTTGTAATCCCAGTACTTGGGAGGCAGAGACAGGAGGATCCCAGATTCAAGGACACCCTCCGCAAATAGTGAGACTCTCATCAACCTAGAGAGACCCTGTTTCAAAATAAAAATAAAATAGGGTTGGGGGTACAGCTCGGAGGTAGAATGCCCCTGAGTTCAATCCCCAGCACCAAAAACCCCGAAACCAAACAAACAAAAAAAACACAATAGTGCTGGGGCTCATTTTATGCATCCTAAAAGGATACACAAAAGCAAAACTTTAGAATTGAAAGCAAAACTTTAGAAATCAGGGTTCCTTCATATGTGCTCTGTGAATCCCCCTGATAGGACTGGAGAACCATCTAAATTTGCTGGCAATTTTTGAATGGTTGTTTGTTTTTCTGGGGAGAAAGACCCAAAGTTTTCAATAGATGTATGTCCCCCTCCCAAAGGGCTAACCCACTGCAGACAAGCACCCGCTTCTTTGCTGACATTTGCAACGGATCCCCGTGCGAGGGAACAGAACCTCAGCCACCAAGGCGTCGACATTCCAGATGTGGCACAATGATACTTCGAAGGATTTCAGTCCCACTGAAGAAATCCTGCTGGGTATTAGAGTAACAGGATGCAGGCTGTGATAGGAAAGCAAAATGACCTCAGAGCGCGGGTGAAATGACCCACTCGGATTTGATGCTGCAAATCAGCGACTGGCATGGAGCCGCCGAGAAAACGGGAGTCTGGCCAAGGCTCTGCCTTGCTTAATCTCTGCTAAATTTCTGCCCTACTTGCAGAAGTGAAGCCTTCCCTCTCTGGCCAGGAATCTGGTGCAGAAGATATTTCTTTTCTCCCCCCAAATGCCCCAAAGTTATTCTTGGTAGGAAATTAATCACTTAGGCACATAGGGATTTATTCTGCCTGGGTAGTTAGGGGATGTAGTTATGCAAATAAACTGCTTAACTATGTTTAATTTTATAGATACACATTCCTTTTATTTCCTTAGTCTCATGTTGCCTTTCTTGAATCATCCAATTTCATTCCATTGAGCTTCTTACCATTTAAGAAAGCACATACAAAACCTTTTTAAAGATCCTAAGAAGCATGCCTCTTACTAGTTAAACACACACACACACACACACACACACACACACACACACACACCCTATATCTCTCAAACCAAATGATGCATGGATTTATTGGTAGAGGTACCAAATGGGAGAAAAACAGCATGTGGTTTTCTCTTTTTCAAATTAAATATTTTAGTAGTCATAGAATCATTGAATTTTAAAACTGGAAAGAATAACAACTACTAACATTTGCATATCACTTTCTGTGTTGCAAACTGCATTTGCACATATCTAATTCAGTTTTGAGTTTATTAATTGGAAAGCCAAAGTGATACTATTTGTAAGGAGAGCAAAATGTTGAGGAATGCTAAGGGTTTGGAGTCAGTGTGCAGGATAGAAGGTTGGACGCCCTGGCCAGGGCATGGAGACATGCCGGCTAAGGGAGATGAAAGCATCGAGGGGACCCCAGGATTTGTTACCCCAGCATGGGCACATTACATTCTTTCTGGAACCAGGCAGAGCTTAAATAAACTTTAGGAAAATACTTAGAAATGTAACTACATATAAATGCATTGAATGCTCAAAAATTATCCACCATGGTAGATGCAACAGCTTAAACCATTCCGTGGCAATATGATCATCTTAAGATGATCAGGCTTGAAAGAAATTTCATGACCATCCAAATACAACATATAATAAGAATGTGTACTATTACTATTTCTCTTGTATTAGAAATGTGTCAGTCTTTTCAGCTAGCATTTTCCAAATACTCCTGAAGCAGATGGGATTCACATATGCAGGCGTTTTAAAGATCTGTATACAGATGGATATGTATGCAGAATGAAATTTACATGGGAAACATAGTTCAAGAATCTTAAAGTGCAACGGCAGTATTTTAGGGTAGGTGCCGGCAGCATAACTAATGCCCCTCCAGGAATCCTTCCCCCATTCTCTCTGGACTATAGGCAGCACCTGGGTTAGGCCTGCCAACCGGTCAGTCTTCAGTGGTCACTCTGCTCCAATTCCTTCCCCATACAGCAGCCAATCTTTGCAACGCACAAATCTGATCATGCCTCTCACTGGGTCAAATTCAAGCTCGCTAGTTAAAACACAAACCCCTCTCTGCGACTGATGGTCTCTGCCCAGCTCCACAGCCCAACTTCCATCCCTGTCCACCATCAAAACAGAAACCAAACAACAAAAAGAGTCGCCTAAACCCTCACACTGCTCTCCAGCCTCTGATCCTAAGTTGATGTGATTTGTACTCAGTTTCCATAATGATGGAGATGCAATTTTGAACTGCTCTTTTTACTTAACACCAGCCTAACATGCTGCTACATAGCTCCTGTAATTATCATTTTAGATGAAGCGATGTACTGTAATTTATTCAACCATTTCCCTTTTGTTGGCTATATGATTGTTCCTGATTGTTCACTTTTACAAAGCACAGGGTGATGAGATATTTTATGAATATAGCTTTAATATTTCTTTTCTTGTCCTTAGAGGAACTACCATGAGTGGGAGTACCAAGTCAAGGTATGAACACTTTTATAGCTCATAAAATATATTCCAAATAACCCCAACAGATTATTTACTGGAAATATTGCCAGTGAAAGACAATCTGCAAAGCTTAAAACAAATTTTATGCATGAATAGGTTCAAATAATTTCAGAGAACCACCACATATCTGGCTGGGTTTCTCTGGTGGAGACTGTCGTCTCCACCTTTTTAAGGTGGGAAGGAACAGCAATTGGGTACCTACTTTGAGATTTCTGTTTACTGTTCTCACATCACAAGAATTTATGTAGGCGGCTCTGCATACAACATTCAAGCCTACTAGAATGAAGCAGGAAAGGTGAATTCATGAATTTCAGGATGCAAAATTTTTTCTTTTTTTGTGTGTGGTACTGGAAGTTGAACCCAGGGGCATTCTCCCTCTGAGCTACACCACCAGCCATTTTTTCATTTTTATTTTTTATTTTGAAACAGGGTATCACTAGGTTGCTCAGAGTATCACTATGTTGCTGAGGCTGTCCTTGAACCTGTGGTCCTCCTGTCTCAGCCTCCAAAACACTGGGATTACAGGCGTGTGCCACCACACCAGGCTAGGATGCAAAATTTTTGAACACATGAGATAGATGAGCACAACAATAAAAAGGAGTATATAGTCTCACAGTCCTGACACATGGACATATTTCCAAATATTTATTTAATATCTGTGCCAATAAAAAGTTATATGTGGTCTCTTTAGTGTTTTTAATTATAATTATACACATAGGGCATATATAAAGGCATTCTGTACTTATGATAGTTTACCACTGCTACTTGTCAATTTAAACATATATTGATTTTCTAATATGAATACCTTCCTAAATTCTCTTTTCCAGGAAAACCATGGCATAAGAATTGGATCTTGGTGTTTCTGTAAAATCAATCTTGATGTCTTTGCAAAATGCCAGCTCAAGGCACCATGTGCCTCATCCGTTAACTCGTTAACTCCAGTGCACTGAATTAAATACCATGGTAGTTTAAAGTTAGCTAGCTCCTCCTTGAACACAAAGTTAATGGAGCAATAATAAACCATCTTGTCTTCTATACCAGATTTTCCCTTTTCCTTTTTAAAAAACCCTGTCCTGTTTTTAAATTTATTCCACCTATTCTCTTCCATCCACCTATTTAAACTCTCAACAGATGACTTTTTTAATCTCTTAAGCCACAATAAAGTACGGGTGGGAGGTCATCCAGAGATGTAGGGCATGGTATGACCCTGCCATGGGTCAGAAGCTCAGTGACAGCTGACACAGAAGTGGGAAGTCCATTAATGTCAGACCCAACAACTGAATGAAACAATCATCAGGTATGGTCACATGTGAAAGAGTGGCTTAGAGGCTAGATCTTAGAGACATCACTAAGGACAGTCATTATGAAGCACAAGGGACTCTCTGTCCCTCTGTTAAGGACTCCGTTTCTGAAGCTAGCTCACATCAGCAGCAGCTGACTTGCCAGTTCTTTCAGACAGAAAGCACACGGAAGCACAAGGCCGGCTTTCAGGTGGATTTGAACAATGGGGGTTTTAAAATGGCATCAATTGCCACAGAAGAATACTAGCTGGCTTGTAGTCTTGGCCTGTGGTAGGTGGGTCAGATAGCAAAGGCAGCATTTCAGGTAAAAGAAAATGAGTAGAAAACTAAAATTAATACAAATCAAACAGTTATTTAAGAGGCAGAGTTGCTGGTGGAAAATACGCTTAGAGACCCGGTCTTCGGTTTGGGCTGCTAATGAGCCACGTACTTTCTGAGTCTCCCCATCTGTAAAGTGGTAATAATTATAATATGGAGGCACTCCCTGTAGTCAGTGAGATGTTCTGAAAGATGATCCAGTTGCTTAAGGTATTTAAAAGCATCAGAATGTTCACTGTGATAAGTTTAAAGAACTATGGTCTTGAGTTCATTATTATTATTATAGAAAACTCTAAGTTTATCATTTGGAGTATTCTTTGTGACAATAACAATGGTATGGTGAGACATAATAATGGACTGAGGTTGACTTATGCCAGGCACTGTTCTAGGGGCCTTAAATGTACATACTCATTTAATCCTCACAATAATCTTATGAGGGAGCTGTTATCATTGCTCCCTTTGTAAGAAGGGGAAACTGAAGATAGAAAAAGTTTTAGTAAATGGCTCAATGATTCCTAAGTGGAGGAGTCTGGATTTGAACACGGGCAGACTGACTCTTGTGATTTCACTTTCAAGGTGACAAGCACAGTCGGCCCATTGTCAGTAGGACTCAACGAGTTTCTGGAACTGTCTCTTTGATCTGCTAGATAATAGGATTGATAATCATCTTAGACAATACCCTAAAATCCCTTGCTCCTCTGTTTTGTTCTCAGCCACCCTAGCCACAGTGCCTTCACCCCAGATCTGTGAGGATGCCAACCAGCCCTGGCTCTCTGTCTGATCCTAGGTCCCTAGGTCATTATAAGCACCTAAAAATGTAGGAAAATAAGTGGCAAGTTCTCCCTACCAGCAGTCCCTGCAACTAAATAATTATTCAACTCAACATCCCCAAATGATTATTTTAAATCTCCAAATTCTCCTGTATGTGATTGGGGGGGTTGAATTTACAAAGACTGGAAACCCCATCTTCCCTTCCCTCTGTCTAGCTGTAAAAGGAGAGGCTCCCGCCACCCAAAAGTGACCCATCCACATGTGGTGTGAAGTTCACCCGCCTCCACCTCTTCAGAAAGCTGGCATTAGCATGATCATCCTTTCTCCTGTGTCTTTATCCTTTCCCCTTCCACACAATCCTTCCCTCTTCTCCCTCTCCCCTTGGCTGCTGCCTCTCCAGGCCCCTCTCTTTTCCAGACAAACAGCTGTCACCTCCTCTGCTCCCTTCTGGAGCCACTCTAATCTGGCTTCTGCCTCTACCATTGCGCCGTCAAATATTCACTTTGTTATCTCCACTAATAGACAAGATTCCTAGTCTTCATCAGTTTCTCAGTAGCACAGCTAATCTCCTCGCCTTCCTATCTCCAAAACTTAAACTTCCCTGGGCTTCTAGGATATCACCTTCTTCCTTCTTTTATTCCATGCCAACCCATTCTCAGGCTCCTTCATCAGCTCATCCTCCTTTAAATGTTGGGGTTTCTCAAGGCTAGTCTTGAAGACCACCCAATGCAACGAGCGGTCCCGGGATTCAGTGAGCCCATGAAGCATGCTAAGGCTTAGTGCCACAGGTAGCATGTAGTAAATGCTAAGTGAGTGTTCTCCATAACCTTTAGTTGATTTAACCTCTCCCAGGGGTTCAAGTGACATGGTTAGGCGGACAGTTTCCAAAGGTGATGTCACCATGCAGACCTCCCCTCTGAGCTCCCCTCTGAGTGACACCCAACTGCGACTCATCATCTTGACTTGGATGCCTCTCAAGCCTTCAGACATGTGTTGAAAACAAAACATCTCATACTCTGCCCAAACTTGGTTTGCAAGGGATCATAGGCTACTAAGAAAAGCTGGGGGAAAAATAACAAAAAACAAGTTCTCCTCTCATGAAAATTCAGAGTGCATTCTCTTGCACACAACTTGAAGCAATAGACCCCCAACTAAAGCTCGCTGCCTTAGTGGGTGGGTCACTTGAGATGGATCTTGGAAGAAAGGTAGAGTTTCACCTGGTGGACAGGCATGCCAGGTGGAAAGGGCAGAGCTGGAAGAGAGAGCAACCTGACAAAGGCAAGAAAGCCAAGCTGCTGGATGTGGCCAGGTGCAGAGTGCAAAGGACCCGTGCAGAGACGGGGCCAGGGAGAGGACAGTCCATAATATCCGCACTTACGGGCCTCGTTCAAGTCTTGCACTTGATAGACAACAGAGCCATAACAGTTTGGAAGGGAGAGAGACATGATCAGATTTGAGTTTTAAAAATATAAAAATGACAGCAAACATTCGAGTGCTTACTATGTGCTGTATACTCAGTCTCCACAGGTCGCTATGTGAAACCTGAAAAGCAAGGAAACTATGAGCAGCTTTTCTAGTAACTAAACTAAAATTCAAGGGATAAAGGGCTACATGGCACCAGGCGTGGTGGCATTCGCTTGTAATCCCAGTACTCGGGAGGCTGAGACCAGAGGATCTGGTTTTGCGGCCAGCCTCAGCTACTTAGTGAGGCCCTCTGCAACTTAGTGAGACCCTGTTTCAAAATAAAGAATAAAAAATAGGGCTGGGGGTGTAGCTTGGAGGTAGAATGCCCCTGGGCTCAATCCCTAGTACTGCAAAAAAGGGGGGCTACATGGCAAATACAAGACTAATGAACATGCATCCAAGCTATTTTATTTACAGGCATGCCATTTACCTTTATGTTTAGCTTATGGGTACTAACAATGCAGTAGGAATTCTTTAAACAATTCTGTCCTGCTGCAGCCACACTTTTTAGTGACAGAGGCAGAGAGCAGAAGCTCTGGTGTCAGCATGATCAGCGAGTCCCTCCCAGGAACCCTGGTAGCTGTCATGCTGATGCTTGATTCCTGGGGTGATGTCACCCCTGGGTCAGGGCTTCCTCTCCCTTCTCCAAGGCAGAGCCCTTGGAAAACCTTTCAAGGTCTGTTTTAGGTGAGCTCTGTAAATTGAAAATGAATGGACTAGTGAACACGTTATTTAATCCAGCTATAAAGGAGCTGGTTAATTTTGCTTTGTTTCTTTCGTTCATAGTCCAGCTAAGCAGAGGCAGAAGAAAGAAGAAAGAGAGAGAGAGAGAGAGAGAGAGAGAGAGAGAAAAGGATCTTCAATTAAAGTTGATAAATTCCAGGGAGGTAGCTCAGCAATATGGGTTTGATCCCCAGACTGCAAAATAAATAATTAAATACAGTTGATAAATACCACTTATACAAAGTGTGGAAGCAAGCAAGGGAGTTCAGCAGTTGGAATTGGGTCACTCCACCATGAATGATTCCAAACTTGGATAATAGGGAAAGCCCGCTATGGGGTAAATGTGGAGCCTCATATTTGGGTTGGGGTGGTGGTGGAGGCTACAAGGAAGGGTGAGGTTGGGAGGCAGGAAAGGCTGAGTGGGGGACTTTCTGGGGTCAGGGCAGAATTCTGGGTCCCTTCTGGGTCTGGTCTCTCTTCCTGCCCTCACAAGGTTGCCCAACCCTGAGATTAGCTTGAAACCTCCCTGAGCTTCCAGGAATGGGGCTTTCTGGAGTCTCTGCAGGTCCTGTCCTCTTCCAGGGTTACTCTAGATAGGAAAAGACACTCATTTCCTCCCGCTTCCTGGATGTTGCCTGACGCTGCACAGGAAAATCTTCTAGAGATAGGGCTGGGTGGAAGTCTTTGCAAGGACATTCATCTCTGAAAAGACATTGGGCCTTTTGACACTCACAGGAAAACAGTGCTGTCAGGAGAGGACTAATTCGTTTCCAAAGGCCCGAGCTAATTATTTGCATTAGTTGAAGCGAACAGGACATTTTTTAAAAAAAAAACAAAGTGGGGCCAGATCACCGAACCACTTTCATCCTACTGGTATCCAAGGCAAGCGGCTCTGGTCGGGACGGGTGCAGGTGCGAGCAGAGGCAAGGAAGTTCGGGTGGGAGGGCTGGCGGAGCCGAGGCGGCGGCCTCGCAGCACAGGATATAAAGTCCCATAATAAAGCCGTAAAGTGTGAGGTGCCATCCTCTTAGCCGACTTCCGAGAGACTTTTCGGTGCCGGGCATCCCACCCTCTTCCCACCCTCTCCACCTTCGGGGAGCTCCGGAGCTCGGGAGCAGACCTCCCGGGAGGTGGAAACAAGTGCAGCGGCCTCTGGTCCAGCGACGGTGGCGAGGGGCACTGCGCGGGGCTGGCACCCACGTGACGCCGGGGGCACGGGGCGGGGGCGAGCCTGCATGGGGGTCCTTCAGCTTCCTTCCCGGGGGTGGGGCCCGCTCGGCCCGGCGATCGCAGACCCGGAGGCCGGCCGGGAGGGGCGGCCGCAGCCCCTCGAGCCCCCGCCCGGACGCGACCTGCATCGGGAGGTCCCGGGCGGCAGAGGAGCCCCGGCGCAACTCGGGGCGCCCGCCCGCCCCGCCCGGCCCGCCCGGCCCGGCTCACCCTCCGGTCTCGGCGCCCGAGTCCACGCAGTCCTCCTCTTCGCCTCCGCCCGCCTTCGCGTCCATGGCGCGCAGTGCTGCGGGCTCCAGCCGGCCCGGCTGCCTCGGAGCGCCTCGCCGCCCCGGCACCGGCGCACAACTCGGCTCCCGCCCGCCCGCCCGCCCTCTCCCGGCCCGGCCCGGCCCGCCCCTCGCCGCCGGCCTCCAGCGGGTGTGCGCGGGGGTGCGTGCGAGCGAGGGTGAGCGCGTGTGCACGGCGTGCGCGTGTGCACGGGCGTGTGCAGCCCTCTGGTTTCTGTTTGTGTGTGGCGCGTGTGCGTGAGTGGGGAGATGTGTCTGTGGTGCGGCGTGGGGCGTGTTTGCCGTTGCACACGCCTGTGTCTGTCTGCGGTGTGAGCGTGTGCTGTGCACACGGGAGCTGCCCCTCTCCGCGGGGCGTGCAGCAGGGAATCCGGAGTCCCAGGGATTGCCCGCGGCTCTCCAGTCCCCGCGCTGCACTGCACCGAGAAGTACCCGACCCGCGGTGAAAGCAGGGAGGGCTGTTTCCCTTTTGGGACCAGTTGGGACACTCCTCAGAATTGCGAACTCTGAATTCATTATCGCCTCTCTCAGCCCAGGTCTCAGTGAGTGGCTTCTCATCACCGAACTTGCCAGCTTACAATAGGTGTCATGCATTCTTTTGTTACTAAAAATGCCTTTAAAAACAACGCAAAGCGCATCGGGCGGCCCTGCATTCAGGGGCTGTGGCGGTAAGTAGATGTTGGATGTCTGAAAGTACCTTCAGCACCTCAGCGGGAGTTCAAGTTGGAGGGGGGCACCTCCTCTTGGAGGCAAGTTGGTGGGGTAAGGAAAGAGGTACCTGGACGCTTGGATTTCACTCTGGCAGCCCCTGCAAGGCAATCACTTCTACTTTCTTCTCTTTTAAGTCAAATTAGTTAATTGCCTCATCTATAAGATATGGCCATTGTCTGTCCTGTGTCTTGGTTGTGAATTATATGCATTCGTGCCCGTGGACACTTAGTCTGGATCCTGATACCCTCAGGGCACTGGTCACAGGCAGCAAAGGCTACCTGCACCCTCCCCCTTGCAAAGCAGGGTCACTGGCTAACAGGTGAGACAGTGACGAGGAATATAGTTTCCTTCCTCTTCTCCTTTCTCCTTCCCTCCTGCTTTTCCTTCCTCTGTATTCCTTCCTGATTCTTATTTCAAATAAGTTATACAAAAGAGAAATCTAATTAACAAAAACAGAATAACAGAATAGAAAAGCAATCTCAGTCTCATCCTCAGAAACACACACACACACACAGGCAAATACACCAACCCCAAGTCTAAATAGGCCTCACTGGGTCTCAACTTCCTTGCACACAAATCAGAAATGGATATTCCATTGGTTGCATATTAGCTGAAAGAAAGGAGCAGTTCTTCAAGTGGCACTTCCCCCCATACAGAGAGACCTTCCCAACTCATCCTCCACCACAGTATCCTGCAGCACCTGGCAGATGATAGGTTTATTTACTAATTACCTGCTCTTCCACCTGCACCCCTACCCCAGTGCCAGGAGAGCAGGGCCTCAGTGGGCTCTGTTCACTGCTGTACCCCCAGCACCTGGAGCAAGGCTCCAGGTGAGAGAATGGGCAGCAGCATGGGGCGCAGAGTGTGGAGGCTCCAGGTGGAGATGGGGCCACTGAGCGTTCTGTTAGAGGGCAGTGAAGCTGGGTGACCGGAGCTGCACAAAATGACACAGGCAATAGTGAGGCATCGACATGAATATGACAACTCCAGGAAGTCACCAGTAGATCACAGTAGCATATTTAGAAAGCAGAAGGACAGATGCAACGCCATGAGTCCAGATAGAAGAGAGGGAGAGAGCGGTCCAACGGTAATGGACGGTACCATCTTCTCGTCCTGCCTTTGTCTCATTTCGAGCATGTATGCCACTGACTCCTCAATGAAGCTCTGTGAAGTCGGTTTATTTTCCAGAGAAGTCAAGGAAACTAAACCACATTGAATTCAAGGGCCTTGTCCCAGGACACTGGAGCGGTGAGTAGGGGAACCAGGTGGTCTATTTAATGTGGATGGGGTCCATGCGGTCCACCTGGAGGGCTAGCGGGTGGGCCAGTTGTATTCTCAGGAGGAGGGCAATAAGAAAAAAGTCAGGGAAGAAAGGCCTTGGAAAAAGAGATGCTATTCAAATGATTTCAGCCTTTCTCCATATCCAGAAAAAGGTCTGACTGGACCCAGACCCTAGACCACATCTCAAAATTATTTTTATTTTATTTATTTTTTTGTGGTACTGGGGATTGAAGCCAGGGGCATTCTACCTCCGAGCTATACCCCCAGCCCTATTTTTTTATCCTTTATTTTGAAACAGGGTCTCACTAAGTTGTGGAGGGCCTCACTAAAGTAGCTGAGGCTGGTTGCAAACCCGGATCCTCTGGTCTCAGCCTCCCAAGTACTGGGATTACAAGTGTGTGCCACCACGCCCGGCACCCACATCTCAAAATTATGCATTGAGTCAGGTTCCCCTTGCCCACGGGGGCACTGGTGTTCTTGATCATCACTGGCATAGCTGTCGATGGCAACTTGGTGATGCTTGTCGTACCTGGAGTAGATGCCTGAATAGTATCATTGTGTTCCAGTGTGGACAGGCTCCTACCTCAGCTCCAGGTCTTTTTTTTTCTTTGCGGTACTGGGGGTTGAACACAGGGACGTTCTACCTCCACGCTACACCCCCGGCCCTATTTTTTTATGCTTTATTTTTGAAACTGGGTCTCACGAAGTTGCGGAGGGCCTCACTAGGTAGAGAGAGAGAGAGAGAGAGAGAGAGAGAGAGAGAGGAGAGAGAGAGAGAGAGAGAGAGATAAATCGCGCATGCGCGCATGCGCGCATGCGCGCATGCACGCTGAGGCTGGCCACGAACCCGGATCCTCCGGTCTCCGCCTCCCAAAGTACTGGGATTACAAGCGTGGGCCACCATGCCCGGCAGCTCCCAGGTCTTAGTAGCCTCATTCATTGTGTTTTTGGTACAAAACTGTGGGCAGGTAACCAGCGTGAGGACTTCATATTGATCATCACAGGGTATTTAGTTCATAACCCTTACATGGCTCCTACACTCTATTTTCAAGCTCTTTATTGCCAATCACTCTAATCATGGGGGTGCAATGCCCTCTCCCCTTGCCCTGTAAGAGGGGGACAGAGCAATGTCACTGGTCTGCTTCAGGTACCCTGCCTGCCACCCCAGAGATGTTCCAACTGAGCCTAAGGACAGCACTCGAGGAACATCAAGGCATGGCAGGAAAGTGTGGCAAGCTGGCAGACATGGAACCTGACTTCTGCACCTGAATCATCACAGACTAGTTGTTTAGATATCAGGCATTGTGCACGGGATTTTACACACATAACCTCTTTAATTCTCATTTAAAAAACCTTGTGAAGTTCCCATTTCTCTTAAAATAGGTGGTAGATATAAATTTCACAGGCTATTTGAAGCCCTTTAGGAACTATGACACTTGCAAATGCAAGATGTCATTGATTTTTGTAAGTCACTTTTTCTCAGAAAGTTCTGAACATTGCTTTCATGTTGTAGTCCACACGTGCTGCTAGCTTCTTTCTTTGCCACTATTATTGCTGAGTTGCTGTGTTAGAGAACAAGGCCATTCGTCCATCTGTTGAACGCTCAGTGTGCCAGGCAGTGGCTGGTGTGAAGGGTACTTTGGGTGCAGCCAGAGTATGTTGGCTTCCTAGAGTTTTTGAGGTCAGAGAGGGCAGTTAATCATGTTGTATGGCCTGAGGACATGGCTGGCCTTCCCACCAACCCTCGCCTTCCTTAAAGCACCGCACCCTCGCCAGGCACCTGACAGGTGCAAGGTGCCACTGGCCATTAGAATAGGACCTGAATACCGAAGCCCTTTACTGGAAGAAGCAGCTCAAAGTAATCCAGTGGTAAAAAGCATCAGCTTTGTAGTGAACGAGGTGGACCAGTAGTCAGGAAGGCAGAAAGTGATGGGGAGAGGACCGAAGTTCCAAGCAACAGTAGGTAAATGGCTTTAAGATGAGAACATCAAATCAAGAGACTGAAAACAAATAAAAAATCTCCAGGACATGGAATTTGCCTGAGTATGGGCTTCAAGGGAGAGGGGAGCCAAGTCACTTCCACAGTATGAGTCTGTACCATTAGCTCTAGGGCCAGCTTGCTCTAATGCGGTCCTTTAAGTAAAGTTTGTGTTAAGGTTATTCAGGAGCAGATAGAACTGGAAAATATGTTAGTTTGGGAAGTCTTGTTCATTCATTGTAGTTAATTAATTAAAAAAAACATTCCCTAGAAACAAAAATTTTAGGTTAGGGAGCCATGAAAATAAAAATCACTTTCTTCCAAGTCTCCAGAAGAGTTTGTCAGATGTGAAAAATAAATATTATGATCATGACAAGAAAAATTATAAACTATTGACAAATCTACTTAGACAAAGAAAGCCACTAGCCCTACATGCAAGCATAAGGAGACCAGATGGCAAAGGGATAAATGAAATGAAAGATAAACTGTCGAGTTGGAAAATAATCCCATTAAAATATAAATGACTTCGCTTGGATGAGGGAGAGCAGAGACGGTGGTCCTGCATGGAGCCTCCCAAGGACTCTCAGCCTGCAGTTTCAGGGATGAGATATGGGGTCTAAGCCAGATATCTGCTCCCAGAACCCCCCAACTAGCAGGCTGGTGGGTGTAAAATGAGACAAGAATGTAAATGACTTCTAGAAATGTGCTATGGAAATTTAAGAATGGGAAGGAAACTCTAGACCAGGGCACTGGCTTGCAGGTCATTAATAGGTGCACCTTCTGGGAATTGTGGCCAACTCTTTATAGTGACACTAAGGACCTAGACTTGGAAAGCATCGGCCCTGTGCTCATCTCGAGCTCACCCTTTCTTCCAGCCGCCCCTGTGCCTTAGCATGCTAGGACAGCCAGAGCAAAATCCCACAGTCTGGGGTGGCTTCAACAACACAAGGCTATTGTCCCACAGTTCTGGAGGTCAGACATCCAAGTCCAGGTGTGGGCAGGGTCTGTTTCTTCTTAGGCCCCCTCGGTGGCTTGTGGATGGCCGTTTTCTCCCCGTGTACTCACCTGGTTGGCATGCACATCCTCGATGTCTCTTTGTGTGTCCAATGTCCTCTTCTAGACACTGTCAGATTGGATTTGGGCCATTCTACATGACCACATTTTAACTCTAGCACTTCTTTAAAAGCTCGAACTCTAGGTACATTCTGAGGTAATGGAGGCATAGGCTCAGAATTTTGGGGGATGCAATTCAGTCCTCAACACTGCCTTTGAAGCTCCGTTTCCTTGTTCATGTCACAGGCATACTGAGGTCCTTGTGAGCACTGAGCCATTATTACATACAGAGAGCCGAGGTCGTACCTAGCTCGTGGGAAGTATTGGGTATTGGAGATTTGCAGTCAGCTTCCAAACCTCAATCTTTCTTCAGGACCTCTATCAGGTTCTATGTCTGACTGTCCCAGTGCTCGTTGGCCCTCTTCACACCAATGGCCTGCACTTATGCATTCACTCCTCAACATTCTACTGACCTGTGTGTCCTGCTGGGCATGGTCCAAATAAGATAGATACCCTCACCTTGAACCCTAGCTGTCATTAGTGGGAGACCCAGGTAAGCCACCCCCAAACCTCAGTATGTGTAACTAATGACATTGGTATATGCAGCTCAGTTCAGAAACATGCGATAAAATGAGCTGGGAGAGGAAGAGAAATAGTACATCCTGAGGAGGGTGGGAAGGGAGAGGGAACGAGAAGAAGAGTGATGGGGAAGGTTTCATAGAATATATAATGTGAGTTGAGTCTTAGAGAGCGAATAGAGTTCACCTGGGAGACAGAGGGAGAAGGGCAGACACAGTTCTTCTCTGAGGTTCGGTGCCCAGCCTCTCCCCAGACCCTCTCTGCTCTGCTGCAGGTGCAAAGATGCTATGGATGTCCTGGTTCCTCTGCCTGACCCTCTGAAGACCTTGGCCTTTGGCTCAGGATCATCCTGACCACCTCATTCTGCACCTGCTCTAACTAAGCAACTTGAAACTCCAAGATACAAATGTATGGCCACTGCTTCCAATTGGTCCTACTCTCATTTCTGCCACCCTTCCCCCATTCTGAAAGCCCTCTATTCATGCTTCTCAGAGTGAAGCTGCGCTAAACTGCCTTCGGACACACCTGCTGCTTCCAGAGCTATTGCCCCACCGTGCAGCTTGAAGAACTTTCCTGGCTCTTCTCTCTACCCTCTTTCCATGACTGAGATGAACCCTGTACTCCTGGCTCATCAGCTAATCTGTATCAGGGCCAGGCACTGGGAGCATGGATAAAAAGGCTGCCATCTTTGACCCCAAGGACCTGCCGGCTGTGTTCAAGAATTGAAAAGTAGATTGCTCAGAAACAATGCGGTAATCCTTCTTAGGCCCTAACCCAGGCTGCAGGAGTCTTTGTTACTCCACACCCCTGGACATTTAATTAGAACTTTTATCATAGTACCTATTAATTGACTTACCTTGTTTGCTGACTTTTGGCCAGAACTGCTTGGGGGTCCAGAGTCCCTCCTTCCCTCCCTCCCTCCCTCTCTCCCTTCCTTCCTTCTTGTGGTACTGGGGATTGAACCCAGGGACATTCTGCTTCTGAGCTACACCCCAAGCCCCATTTTATTTTTATTTTGAAACAGAGTCTCGCTAAGTTACTGAGGCTGGTCACTAACCGACATCCTCCGGACTTGGCCTCCGAAGTACTAGGATTATAGGCGTGTGTCACCACACCCGGCTTCCAGAACCCTTTTCTGAGTTGTGGGTTTACAAGTGTGGTGGGCCACTGGGTGAAGAGGTGGCCTCCTGGGCAGGCCAGCCGGGGGCACTGAGGAAGCCACAGGCTGAGACAGCCACGCCCACGGGCCGCCCAGTAGGCTGCGTCCTAACCTGGGATGCTGTCCTCAGGGAGAAAGGAGAAGAACGGACAGCTTCTTTGCGGGTCCCTGGTGCTGGCTGCAGTTCTGCTTGCTCTGGCAACTGTGTAGTTGCTGCTTTTAATATATAATCTGAGAACTTGACCTTATCGGTCCCCACAGTGACCACCTTCAAAATAAAATCTGTCCTCCGAAGTTCCTGTGCCCTTCTCCCTTCTCACAATTAGTGCTTGCCCTCCTCTCTGTGTATCTCCAGTCTTCCCTGGGGTCTCTTCCATCAGTATTTAAAAGCACTCAATCTTTTCATGTCAAAAAGAAAAATAAAGTTTTTTTTTTTAGCTACAAATCCTCATTCATCAGCTGCTACTCCATGCAGCAAATTATCTGAAAGCATTGCCCCTATTTATAATCTCGATTTCCCTTTCATTACAGGTGGGGTACCGTTGCCTTGGACACTGTCAACCCCTCCATCCTTGTTGGAATGGTATCTTCACCTGGTTTCTGGGGTAGAAAGGCCCCTGGCTTGGGTCCCACCCCTTGGTGTATCTGCTTTGTCTCCTGGGCTGCCTCCTCTGCACGGCCTCATGGACTGGATGCTCAGGTTCGTTCTCAGGCCTGTCTCTCCTGCCTCAGCCCATTCTCCCCTGGCCTGTGATTTTGGTTGATGCACATGTGACTCCCAACATGGATCTCCAGCTCCAGCATCTCCTCTGCGCCTCGCACCTGTCGATCTTGCTGTCTTCTGGACCTCTTTCCTTGCATCTCCAATTGAAGTCATACAAAGCTGAACTCACGACCACCAGCCCCGCTCTCTCCACCCCACCCCCACCCCTGCCATGATTCCCTATTCCTTATCTCAGTGACTGTTGCCATCATCTGTCCTAGCATGCAAGCCAGAGATCTAACTGGCTAGATCACTCATCTTTGAAAACTCCTCTCTCAACCATGGATCAGTCCATTGCCAAGTCCACTCATTCCTGCTTGCTAGATGTGCTCTGAAATTTTTTTCTTTTCTCCAATTCCACTGCCACCATCGTAGCCCGTTCTTTTCTCCTCTCTAAGCTGCCTTATTGCCTTTCAAAGGACTTCCCACATCCATTCCTGACCCTTCCCATTCTGCCCATACTCTAGTCAGAGGGCTTTTCCTGGAAGACAAATCTGGTCATGTCATTCCCTCCATAGCTGAAAGGATTGCAAAAGCTTCCTACTTCTCCTAGGATGGAGACCAGAATGTACCCAGCCTCCAGCCATGGGTCATCACGCTCCCCTTCATTCTTTCTACATTTTCGGTACTGCAACTACAATGGCCCTCTTTGGTTTCTCAAAGGACCAAATGTGCCTGCTTTCCATGCACGGGCCTTTGCATATGCCAGTTACTCTTCCCAAAGTACTCTTCCTGGTCCGTCTTCACCTGGTTCACTCTTTCTTGGTCATCAGATCAACTTTCGATCATGATTTCCTCCATGATTAGATTAACCCCTATTCTCAGCATTCAGAAGACTTCAACAAAGTCATCAGTTTATATTTGTTTATGTGATTCTTTGATCATTCCTTCTTTCCACCTCTAAATTGTAAGCTCCCTGAAGACCAGACTATTTTGCTTACCACAGAACCTTCATTGTCTAACCAGTGCCTGGCACGTGGTGGGTGTTATCACAAGTGCTGCTATGCCAGCACCCAATACCCAATCTAGCACACAATAGGCACTCTGCAAGTGCTGCTGAAAGGTCGACTGATCACATGGGCCGCCACCACTCTGATGCCTCTTCTAATTAATTCCTTGGAGGAAACTAGGAAAATTCCCAAAGATGCTAACTCTCTTTTAAAAAGACTCACAATTTCATTGAAGTGTTCCTCATAGCAAGGCAGAATGCATAGTAGAGCAGACTCAGTTCAAACCATTGGTTCTTCCTACTGGGAGATTTACTGGAAGAGGCATGAAAACAGGGTACAAGGAGTGACAATGGGTAATTCCCACAACCCCCCAAGCACTGACCCAAGTGGATCATGGGTGACCTCTGGGCTCTTCTAGGCATGAGTAATCTAATCTGGAAAACATTTTATTGTGAACTGGCTGTACTCTGATGTCTTCACTTTTTCAAAATATTTTCCAGAATTCAAAGTATTATATCTGAGTCATCTCTAGGTGAATTAGGTCACTTGCCTCCCAGGCCATCTGCGCCTGACAATCTCCGAATGTGATGGTTGTTGATGCTGGATCACCCCAGGGTGCTCACGGGGTAGAGGTTGCTAAGCACTGGGAATTGTTTGTTGGAGGTTGTAGAATCTTGTCTTCTAGAGGGGATAGGGGCTGTCTTTTAAATATGGGGATTCCTCAGCTCCTTGGGGTTAGGCTAAACGTCCTCCTTCTGAAAGGGAACAGATTGATTCCATGAGTTCCCTAGGTCTCATTCTGCATTATGATTCTAGGATCCTATTAATGTTTGACAGAAGGGCAAGTCTAAGTGTGCAATTCCGCATAACCCTTGAGTTTTCTCCTGGGAATGAAATTGAATAGAAAATGGAATATATCACAGTTATGGGAATCTGGCTGTGTGCTTTGGAATAGTAACTAGCTGCAGGGTTTCGTCACCTTGGAAACAGGCAGAGTCCAATATGGGGATCGAGGAGGGCTTATGCTACTGACTCAAAATTTATCTGGATTTGGCCTCATGGTGGGAGGGAACGCATGTGCTGTTTTATCTGTGAGTCTCAGAACACTGACAAATGGTGCTCTAAGTGATTTAAGAAACCAACAATGCAGAAACCAAAAAGATCAAGGGGCAACCACTGGCTTTCAGTTAAGAAGGTGGGAATGTGTGTCAACGAGCTATGGAAAGTTTAGGTTGTTTTGTACTAGATGCTAAATATCAGGATGATTCATGGGGGGTGGGGGAAGGACTACCAAACACCTGCCTGTTTAGTTTACATGATGTCAAACATTGAGATATTTGAAAACATTCTAATGTCTGGCATTGGAATGACAAATTTCTGGATGAACAATTATGTGCTTTTCCCTCCAAATTCTCCATTTTGGTGCTGCACAAATCATTTTTGCAAAGTTTCTTTATTAAATGTAACTGGAATTTACATTGCGTTTCCAGGGTTTCTTTTTTAAAAAATAAACATATTTCAATTCCATCGTAGGATTTTTCCCAAGAGTAGGATGGTGGAAACTTCAGCTTGACCTCTGGGCAGCAGTCCACACAGGTGGTCGTGCCCTCCTCCTTAGAGAACCCTTTCCCTTGGCATCCAGGACATTGCCTCTGCTGGGTGTTCTCCCAGAGAAGTAGTCTGGGTACTGCTTCTCAGGTTCCTTTGCTGGATCCTACAGACTATAGACTTCTAGTACTGGAGTCTCTCTGTTCCAGCCCCTGCCCCCACCTCTCTCAATCTTCAATCAGTTTTTTGGTGATCCTATGCATTCTTATTAATACAAGTACCTTCAAAATGCTGATGACTCTACATTGATATCTCTGACCATATCTCCCAGCTGAGCTTTAATCCTAATTCCCTATGCAGCCTCTTCACCTGGATGTCTCAGAGGCATACCAAGTTTAGCATGCCCCAAACAGTAATTAGGATTTTCCTCCGCAAACCTCACTCTCACCAGAAACCAGGAAGACATCTTCCACGCATCCGCCTTTTCCACTTTCATATCTGTATTAGACAGGGTTCTCTAGATTAACAGAATACACAGAATGAGTATATTTTTAAAAAAGGGATTTATCAGATGGCTTACAGTTTGCAGCAATGTAGTCCCAGGTTCTGACTGCACGTGGAGGGTCAGAGGAACCAGTAGCTGGTCGAACGGTCTAAGAGCTGGAGTCTTAGGATTG
>PVJS01009401.1:0-16606 GCA_004027185.1 Glis glis
AAAAAAAAAAAAAAAAAAAAAAAAAAAACCCAAAAAACTGTGACCCTCCTGTTTTCGGCCTCCCAAGTACTGGGATTATAGGCATGCACCACCACACACGGCTAGCAAGGGATTTTTTTTTTCCTTTTTGTGGTAGGTACTGGGGATTGAACCCAGGGGCATTCTACCTCTGAGCCACACCCCCAGCCCTATTTTTTATTCTTTATTTTGAAACAGGGTCTCACTAAGTTGCTGAGAGCCTCACTAAGTTGCTGAGGCTGGCCTCGAACCTGCAATCCTCCTCCCTCAGCCTTCCAAGACCGGGATTACAAGAGTGGGCAACCACGCCCGGCTGATGGCACACCCTTTTTGCAAAGAGTAAAAGTTTGCCATGCTAAGCAATTATTGAGTGCTTGTTTCTATCGCTGATTCACACTTCTCACAACCCTCAGCAATCTAGCAAGACTATGTTTCAAAATAAAAAGTGAAAAGGGCAGGGAGTGTAGCTCGGAGACAGAATGGCCCTGTGTTCAATCACCAGTACCAAAAAAGAAGAAAGGAAGGAAGGAAGGAAGATGCACTAACTTTTAAAAATTATAGCCAAGCCGGGCGTGGTGGCGCACGCTTGTAATCCCAGTACCTTGGCAGGCGGAGACCGGAGGATCCGGGTTCACGGCCAACCTCAGCGCGCATGTGCGCGCAATCGATCTAATTCTCTCTTTCTCTCTCTCTCTCTACCTAGCGAGGCCCTTCGCAACTTCGTGAGACCCGGTTTCAAAAATAAAGCATAAAAAAATAGGGCCGGGGGCGTAGCACGGAGGTAGAACGCCCCTGCGTTCAATCCCCAGTACCGCAAAAAAAAAAAAAAAAAGAAAATTATAGCCAAGCCAGGTGTGGTGGTGCATGCCTGTAATTCCAGTACTTGGGAGGCTGAGACAGGAGGACCGCAGGTTCGAGGACAGCCTCAGCAACTTAGTGAGGCCCTCTGCAACTTAGTGAGACCCTATTTCAAAATAAAAATAAAATAGGGCTGGCGGTGTAGCCTGGAGGTAGAAGGCTCCTGGGTTCCATCCCTAGTACCACAAAATAAATAAATAAATACATAAATAAAAACAAACAAATAAATAAATCTAAAAAAATATGGCTGGGGGTATAGTTCAGAGGTAGAAGGCCCCTGGGTTCAATCCCCAGGATGGATGGATGGATGGATAGATAGATAGATGATAGATAGATAGATGATAGATAGATAGATAGATAGATAGATAGATAGATAGATAGGACTGGGAGTGTAGTTTGGAGGTAGAATGCCCCTGGGTTCAATCCCCAGTACCCAAAAAGGAGAAAAGAGCAAATCAAAACAAATTGGGTGCAGTGGCACACACCTGTAATCTCAGTGGCTGGGGAGGCTGAGGCAGGAGGATTGGAAGTTGAAGCCAGCCTGGGAAATTTAATGAGACCCTGTCTCAACAAATAAAAGGGCTGGGAGTGTAGCTCAGTGGTAGAGCACCCCTGGGTTTAATCCTCTGTACTGAAAAGCAAAAAAGATTTTCTTATGTTTTACTGGAAAGAGAAGAACAGGATACTAAGTTTTTCAAGATATTCTAAAAGTCATTACAAGAACCAGACTTTTCAGTCTGTCCCATACTGTATTCTCAGAGTACTAGAGTCCCTACCAGGACTGGACTGCTAGTCTGTCCCATACTGCCATCTACCCGCGATCAGACATCACTGACCGGGAAGCAGCCTAGATTTGGAATGAAAAACACTGGCTCATTCCATCTGCAAATTATACGTTGTCTGAGCATCCTCGCCTTTGATAAGCAGATGTCTTTCTATTTCTAGGCATTCATGGAGACCAAACTATATTTTCAGGGACCTCAAGAAAAAGCCAGGTATGGTGGCGCATACCTGTAATTCCAGCAATTTGGGAGGCTGAGGGAGGAAGATCGTAAACCCAAGCAAGGCCAGCTTAGGTATTTTATCATGACCCTGTCTCAAATTAAAAAGGGGGGGGGATCTAGGGATACAGCTCAGTGGTAGAGCACCCCTGGGTTCAATCCTCAGTACAGGGGAGAAAAATTGGGAAACTCCTGTAAGACTAATTATCTTGGGGGGGTACTGGGGATTGAACTCAGGGAATTCTACTTGTAAGCTACACCCCCAGCTTTTTATTTTTGGAAAGGGCCTCGTTAAATTGCTGAGGTGGGCCTCAAACTTGCAATCTTCTTGTCTCAGCCTCTCAAGTACTGGTATTACAGGAGTGTACCACTACATCTGGCTCTCACAAAACTAATTCTAAGTAATTCTAGAAAATTCTAAGTAAGAGAGAGAAAGGGCAGGGAGTGTAGCTCAGTGGTAAAGGGTGTGCTTAGCATGCCCTGGGTTCAATCCCTAGTACTGCAACAAATAGAGTTCGGAGAAGCCAGGTGAGGTGGCGCACACCTGTAATACCAGTACTTGGGAGGCTGAGACAGGAAGATCTTAGGTTTGAGGACAGTCAGTCTCAGCAACTTAGTGAGACTACAGCAACCTAGCAAGACCCTGTTTCAAAACAAAAAAATAAGAAAGGGCTGGGGGTGTAGCTTGGAGGTAGAATGCCTCTGGGTTCAATCCCAGGTCCCCCCAACTCACAAATCTTGTTCCAGAAAAGTGGGGGGTTGTCACTAGGGGGAGCTGAACCGCCATGGAACAATGAATGAAGGGAAAATGTTTAAAATTCTAAAAACCAGAAATAATGCCTCATAAAGAGCAGTGACATCAATTAAGAAACGAGTCATTTATGTATTTATTTATTTTTGTGGTACTGGGGATTGAACCCAGTGTCATTCTACCTCTGAGCTCCACCCTCAGCCTGATTTTTTATTCTTTATTTTTAAACACGGTCTCGCTAGGTTGCTGAGATTCTCACTAATTGCTGAGGCTGTCCTCGAACCTGCAATCCTCCTGTCTCAGCCTCCCAAGTACTGGGATTACAAGCGTGGGCCACCATGCCTGGCTGAGTACGTTATTTAAAAAGGAGCGTCAGGTTCAAGGCCAGTCTCAGAAACTTTTAGCGAGACCTGTTTCAAGATAAAAAATAAACCAGGTGTGGTGGCGCACACTTATAATCCCAGTGCTTGGGAGGCTGAGACAGGAGGATTGCAGGTTCGAGGTCAGCCTCAGCAAGTAGTAAGTCTCAGCAACCTAGTGAGACCATGTTTCAAAAAAAAAAAAAATGGGCCGGGTGTGGTGGCGCACGCTTGTAATCCCAGTACTTTGGGAGGCGGAGACCAGAAGATCCGGGTTCGCAGCCAGCCTCAGCTCGCGCGCTCTCTCTCCCTCCCTCCTCTCTCTCTCCTTAGTGAGGCCCTCTGCAACTTCGTGAGACCCGGTTTCAAAATAAAGTATAAAAAAATAGGGCCGGGGGTGTAGCGCGGAGGTAGAATGCCCCTGCGTTTAATCTAGGGGTGTAGATCAGAGTAGAATGCCCCTGGGTTCAATCCTCAGTACCACAAAAATACATACATACATACATAAATAAATAAATAAATAAATAAATAAATAAATAAATAAATAAATGGCTGTGGGGGTATAGCTCTGGGGTAGAATGTCTGCCCCTGAGTTCAATTTTCAGTACAGGGATGGAGGTGGGAAGGAGCAAGTTTCAGAGTAAGAGATTTAAGGGAGACAAGAAGAAAAAAACAGAAGTTCCTACCCAGTCTCCCCAGTGCTCTACTGGTAACCTCCAAGCCACCTTTGCCCTCCAGAAACTTCGTGCCACTTTGGAGAAGTGGTAAGGATACCAGAATGGCCAGTTGGGGCCAGTCAGGGCAGATTAGGTGGGTCTAAGTAGTCAAACTTGCTCACCCTCTGAGTCCCTACCTGGATTTATGGCACCTGGCTCCACCCAGTCAGAGGTCAGAAACCTGGGCTTCATTCTTGACTCCAATATCTCCTACTGATAGAATATGACTAGTGCTCCCACTTGGCTGCTTTAGGATTTACACTAGAAGTCCTCCATGCAAGCCGGCTATGGTGGCGCACGCCTATAATCCCAGTACTTGGGAAGCTGAGACAAGAGGATCACAGTTTCAAGAACAGTCTCAGCAACTTAGTGAGACCTTCAATAACTTAGCAAGACCTTGTTTCAAAACAAAAAATAAAATGGGCTGGGGGTGTAGCTAGGAGGTAGAATGCCCCTGGGTTCCATCCCCAGCACCCACCCCCAACAAAGTCCTCTATTTTACCAGAATATCCCCTTCCCCCACAAACTATTGGTTCTAACCTTGCTACTTCCCCACATTCATACTCCCCCAGCAACATCATTGACCTAGTTCTAGTCTCACCTGGAGATGCTAAAGGCCATTCAACAGGATTTTCAAGACATTATTAACTCAAGCTTGAGTACTGTGTTCTACCTCCTAGCTACACCCCGACCCCATTTTATTTTTTGTTTTGAAAAAGGTCTTGCTAAATTACTGAAGGTCTCACTAAGTTGCTGAGGCTGGCCTTGAATCTGCAATCCTCTTGTCTCAGCCTCCCAAGTACTGGGATTATGGGTGTGCACCACCACAGCCAGTTTGTATGGAGGACTTCTAGTGTAAATCCTAACGTAGCCAGGTAGGAGCACTAGTCATATTCTATAAGTAGGAAATATTGGAGTCAAGAATGAAGCCCAGGTTTCCGGCCTCAGTGACTAGGTGGAGACAGGAAGATCCTAGGTTCAAGGAGAGCCTCAGCAATGTAACAAGATTCTCAGCAACCTAGCAAGACCATGTTTCAAAACAAAAATTAAGCTGGGCGTGGTGGTGCACTCTTGTAATCCTAGTACCAGGCTGAGACAGGAGGATCGCAGGTTCACGGCCAGCCTCGGCTATGTAGCGAGGCCCTCCGCAACCTAGTGAGACTCTGTTTCAAAATAAAATAAAGCCGGGCGTGGTGGCGCACGCATGTAATCCCAGTACTTGGGAGGCGGAGACTGGAGGATCCGGGTTCACGGGCAGCCTTGGCTATTTAGTGAGGCCCTCTGCAACTTCGTGAGACCGGTTTCAAAATAAAGTATAAAAAATAGGGCTGGGGGTGTAGCTCGGAGGTAGAACGCCCCTGGGTTCAATCCCCGGTACTGCAAAAAAAAAAAAAAAATAATAATAATAAAATAGGACTGGCGGTGTAGCTCAGAGGTAGAATGTCCTGGGTTCCATCCCCAGTACCAAAAAACAAACAAAAAAAGGACTGGAGGTAGAATAGCCCTCTGTTCAATCCCTAGTACCAAAACAAAAAATTTGGTAAGGCTCCTCATGACACCTGGGATCAGAAATAACTAATCTCAGGGCTGCAGATATAGCAGCTCAGTGCTAGAAATAACTAATCTCAGCTAGGTGTGGTGGCGTATGCCTGTAATCCCAGTACTTGGGAGGCTGAGACAGGACCACAGGTTTGTGATCAGCCTTAGCAGCACAGCGAGGTCCTCAGGAACTTAGTGAGAACCTATTTCAAAAATAAAATAGGCGTCGGGCGTGGTGGTGCATGCTTGTAATCCCAGTACTTTGGGAGGCGGAGACTGGAGGATCCGGGTTTGTGGCCAGCCTCAGCTCTCTCTCTCTCTCTCTCTACTTAGTGAGGCCCTCCGCAACTTTGTGAGACCTGGTTCCAAAATAAAGTATAAAAAATAGGGCCAGGGGTGTAGCGCGGAGGTAGAACGCCCCCACGTTAAATCCCCGGTACCGCAAAAAAAAAAAAAACAGAAAAAAAAATAGGGCTGGGGGTGTAGCTCAGAGGTTGAATGTCCCTGGGTTCAATCCTCAGTATCAAAAAGAAAAGAAAAAAAAAAAAAGAGAAAGAAATAACCAATTTCAGCTAGATGTGGTGGCACATGCCTATAATCCCAGTACTTGGGAGGCTGAGACAGGAGGATCTCAGGTTTAGCTTCATAGCCAGCCTCAGCAACTTAGTAAGACCCTATTTCAAAAATAAAAAATAAAATAGGGTTGGAGGTGTAGCTCGGAAGTAGAATGTCCCTGGCTTCAATCCCCAGTAACACACACACACACACACACACACACACACACACACACAGGCACACGCACGCACCAAATCTCATAACTAATGTGGTAACCACATTTGGATCAGGATGTGGGCTTCTCAAAGGTAGAAGGCTTGGCAAGTCAACCAAGGTTCTTTCCAGGCAACTAATTATGCCTGAAATTTTCCTGGATCCTCAAGTTACTTAACATCTCTGAGTCTTGATTCCTGTGCCAATAAAACGGGGGAAGAGGAAGTCACCTGCTTCACTGATCTGGAGTAAGAAATGAACTATATGTACAATGGCTGGTACATAATCAATATTCAATGACTATTTGTATGAAGTATTATCCAATTATCTTTTTCTGTTCAAATGTCTTAAAATTTATACAATGAAATGGTATGATTCTACCTTTGATACAGTTTAAATAAAGCAGGATTTTTTTTAATCTAAAAAAGTTTTCTACAGTTCTTCAAATGCTTTTATTGGATTTAAGATTCATTTAAGGGATATACAGATATACAACTAGTTTGGTCAGCTACTAATATATTTTGGTTTCCTTTTATTCTTGTGCCCAAAAGCCAGTTCACTTTTTCTCCATGTTCAATATTTAGCTTTGGTGAAATTTTGCCACTTTCTTCTTCCTCTGTTACTGAAGCATTAGCATTTCCCCCCTGCTTGTAAGTTGCTCTTTTAGCCTTCTTTCTGTGGGTATGTTTTGTAGGACTCTTCTGTTTCTTCTCAATTTCACTGTTCACATCCCACAACATTATCTTCCCATCATTCCCTCCAGTAAGCAGGAAATAGGATTCTGGCAGAAAGGAGACGTGGGATACCCCCAAACTGTGGCCTTTAAATCCCAGTTCTTGTTCACACTTGACTCCCATCACTCTAAAAATTCGAACCTTACCATCTTCTGCACCACAACTAAAGATATTGCCACACGATGCCACAGAGACAGAGTGGGCTAGAGCAGGGTTTAAGAGCTGACCAGGTGATTGTGGGCCTTCCATTTCTTCTGTTTCATCCTCCTGTAAATTTATAATCCAGAGTGGCCGGGCTTTCTGAAGATTCCATAGCATCACCTTTAAATAGGATGAAGTTACACAGTCATACAGTGTTCTAGACATTTTACTCAACTACAGTGCTTATTCAGCTTCTAATAAATATCATCAAAGTAGTCTGAGAATGATCAGTTGGATATATTCCCAGCAGTATTTAAAAAACAAAACCAGACCCCACCACAATCTACTAGTAGAATGCTACCTAAAACTGGATTAAAACTAGAACACAGATGGGAAGGTAGAATTTACAAAACAAGATCCTAAGTAATGATGATGAGAAGACCCCATTAAAGTATAATTGTAACAAAAATACAAAAAACCCTACAAAACAAAAAATAAAGTATAATTGTTAAGCAGCCTCCAGTTGTGTAGAGCATGGTGGCAGGCATCTGTAGTCCCAGTTACTCAGGAAGATGAGGCAGTAGGATCACCAGAGCATAGGAGTTGAAGGCCAGCCCAGGAAACATAGCGAGACCCTGTCTCAAAACAAAACACCAAACAACAACAAAAACCCAACCGAAAATATGAAATCTGTTAATTTTAGTCCATGTAGGTTACAAGTAAAAAGGCCTATCAAGTAAATAAACTAAACCTGGAATATCATCAAAGTAATTTCTGACTGGAATGGCTTTTATTTCCTTTCACATTGCCCAAATTACTTACCCTAGGGGCTTAAGCTCAAGTCCCTGTCCCTCCAAGGTGGCCTTCCTAACTATCCCAGCCTACTTCTCTCTATACCATATGTAGTTCCTAATCTTATTTGTTTTTGTGGTACTAGGGATTGAACCCAAGGCCTTGCACATGCTAGGCAAGCTCTCTACCACTGAGCCACACCCCCCAGCCCTTTTTTATTTTGAGACATGGTCTAAGTTGCCCAGGCTGGTCTCAAACTTGCGATCCTCATGTCTCCCAACTAGCTGGGATTACAGGTGTGCGCCACCATGCACGGCATTTCTAATCTGTTAATTGACATATACTGCTGGCTGGACAGATAATCTTGAGATTTAATTCATCTTTGCTAATGTCTAGTATATAATGCCTGGGAAAGAGCAGAAATCTCTACAGTATTTTCTGATTAATCTAACATCTAGATATTAAATTTGGCTTTATGTTGTTATTCCCTATCATGACCTTGGACCTGCTAGTTGATTTAAATGAAATAGTAATTAAAACATGTTTAAAACAAAATAAGCTTTGTGAATGGGTTATACTGATTCTTTTTCCATGCCAAAAATTTTGATAAGAAAAATATCAATACTTTCAACGACAAGAGACAACTTTTGTGTGTATGTGTGTGTGGTATTAGGGATTGTACCTCAGGGCTACACCCCCAGCCCTATTTTATTCTGAAACAAGGTCTCACTAAGTTGCTGAGGGCCTTGCTAAATTGCTCAGGCTCCCAGGTACTGGGATTACAGGCTTGTGCCACCAAACCTAGCCAGATAGCTTTTTTTTTTGGCGGTATTAGGTATTGAACCCAGGGGCATTCTACCTCCAAGCTATATCCCCAACCCTATTTTTATTCTTTATTTTAAAACAGGTTCTCACTAAATTGTGCAGGACCTCACTAAATGGCCGAGGCTGCCCGCGAACCTACGATCCTCCTGTCTCAGCCTCCAAAGTACTGCGATTACAAGCGTGCACCACCGTGCCCAGCTCAGATAGCTTTTTATAACTCACTTTTTTTTTTTTTTTGGCGGTACTGGGGATTGAACCCAGGGGCATTCTACCTCCAAGCTACACCTCCAGCCCTATTTTTTTTTTTTGAAGCAGGGTCTCACTGAATTGCAGAGGGTCTCACTAAGTAGCTGAGGCTGGCCGTGAACCCAGATCCTCCAGTCTCAGCCTCCCAAGTACTGGGATTACAAGTGTGTGCCACCACGCCCGGCTCAGATAGCTTTTTGTAACTCACATTTTTAATGGACATCAGGATAAGCATGAACTTGTTTAGACAGCCAAATGCGCTGATATGAACTGATAAGATTATCACCACTGATGCTATTAAAAAATCTGAACACAAGGAAAACTGACATTCCAGAATCTGTTAACTGTATTGGCAGGTACCCCAGTTCTTTCTTATACAGCTCCTCGAATGCCAGGATTATATTTTCTGTCCTCCTAAAGCAGTCAAACAAACTGCACCCAACATGTCTTTAGCAGCTGAAACATTTTTATATTTGGCTTAAATCATCTAAATGTGTTGAGTTATCCCAGATTCTACCAATTTGAGAGTTGACTTTCAAGTATCAAGGATTCCAGATTGCTCCTGCTTGGATAATTCCCTTTATGCTGCTTCTTTTCTCTGTCTCTCTCAGTGCTGCGGATCAAACCGCAAGGCCTTGCACATGCTAGGCAAGCACTTTTACCACATTGCTACATCCCTAGCCCACTTTTTTTGTTTCTTTATTGTTCCTAACTGCCAAAGCCTCCAAGGTGTTTCACACTCAATTTCTCAATCAGTTCATTCAGTAGCTAACATCCTATGCAGGAGAACTAGAAGTTGAAGGAAAAGAATTAAAGGGTTTGAGGCTTGTGGGTTCTGAAAAAAAGGGGGGGGCAAAGAGAGAAAGTGGACACTGGCAAAATGTTCAGAAGTAAATGCAAACACATCAAAATGACCTTGCTCAAGCTGGGCATGGTGTCAAACGCCTGTAATCCCATCTTGAGAGGCTGAGACATGAGGACCACAGGTTTGAGGTCAGACTTAGCACTTACCAAGGCCCTCAGCAACTTAGTGAAACCCTATTTTTATTTATCTATTTATTTATTTATTTATTTTTGCAGTATCGGGGATTGAACCCAGGGGCATTCTGCCTCCAAGCTACACCCCCAGCCCTATTTTTTATTCTTTATTTTGAAACAGAGTCTCACTAGATTGCAGAGTCTCACTAAGTAGCTGAAGCTAGCCACAAAACCAGATCCTCTGGTCTCAGCCTCCCAAGTACCCCCAGCCTTTTTTATTTTGAAACAGGATCTTGCTAGGTTGCTGAGAGTATCACTAAATTGCTGAAGCTGGCTTTGAATCTGCGATCCTCCTGTCTCAGCCTCCCAAGTACTGGGATTATAGGTTTGTGCCACCATGCCAAGCAAAGGGGAGAAATTTTTGAGCTGGATCTTTGTGTGCGTGCGTGTGTGTATGTTTTACTGGGGATTGAACCTAGGGGTGCTCTACCACTAAGCCATACCCCAGTCCTTTTTATTTTTATTTTATTTTATTTATTCATTTGCTTTTGGTACTTGGGATTGAATCCAGGGGCATTCTACCTCTGAGCTACACCCCAGCCCTATTTTATTTTTTATTTTGAAACAGGGTCTCGCTAAATTGCCAAGGCTGGCCTCAAACCTGGGATCCAGCAATTTAGTGAGGCTGTCAGGAATTTAGTGAGATCCTGTTTCAAAATAAAAAAATAAAATAGAGCTAAGGGTATAGTTAAGAGGTAGAACACTCCTGGGTTCAATCCCCAATATCACACATGCACAAAAAAGGGGTTGGGAGTATAGCTTAGAGGTAGAATGTCCCAGGGTTCATCCCCCCCAAAAAACCCCAAAGAATTAAAACTAATATATGTAAAGCACTGGCAAACACTAAGTGAAGTAGTCATGATTATTCTTGCCCCATTAATGAGATTCTCTCTCACAAGGAAGCATATCACACCATGGTAAAGCTCAAGCTATCTGAAAACTCTTTTATTAGCCCAAAATCTGCTTCCTATAACTTCTATTGTGTGTGTGTGTGTGTTTGTGTGTGTGTGTGGTACCTGGGATTGAACCCAGGGGCATTCTACATCTGAGATACACCCCCAGTCCTGTTTTATTTTTTATTTGGAAACAGGGACTCGCTAAATTGATGAGAGCCTCACTAAGCTACTGAGGCTGTCTTCAAGCCTGCATTCCTCCTGTCTCAGTCTCCTAAGTAATGGGATTATAGGTGTGCGCCACTATGCCTGGTCCTAACTTCTGCTATTTATTTTTTATTTTATTTTATTTTTTGTGGTACTGGGTATTGAACCCAGGGGCATTCTACCTCTGAGATACACCCCAGCCCTATTTTACTTTTATTTTGAAGCAGAGTCTCACTACTTGCTGAGGCTATCTTCGAACCTGCAATCCTCCTATGTCAGCCTCCCAAGTACAGGGATTACAGGTGTGCACCACCACACCCGGCTTTAACTTCTGCTATGTAAACCAGCATATTTCATTTTACCCCTCAAGAAAACTAAGCATTAAATACCTGTAGCTCTCCCATTTAATGGGCTTCTAGATATATCTACTTTCCTCGAGATCTTCCTCTGGATTCAAAACAAATTCTGGATTCAAATTCAAATTTGTGACATTGCTTTCAAAACTCAGCATTGAATGCAACGCTCTGATCCCGGTCGCCAACACACAATATATCAATTAATATACTTCAGATTTTTAAAGTAAAAGAGCCAGGCCCTCAAACTTTCCTTTTTTTTAATTTTTTTTTTAATTGGTGGTACCAGGGATCGAACCCAGGGGCATTCTACCTCTGAGCTACACCCCAGCCTTATTTTTTTATTCTTTATTTTGAAACAGGGTCTCACTAAGTTGTGGAGGACCTCACTAAGTAGCTGAGGCTGGCCGTGAACCTGGATCCTCCTGACTCAGCCTCCCAAGTACTGGGATTACAAGCGTGCGCCACCACGCCTGGCTCCAACTTTCCTTTTAAGTAACACAGAGTTTGTAGAGAGTAAGTGGATCAACTCTGCCTTCAGCATTCCCCTTTGTTGTTAAACTAATGTTTAAAATCAAATTTTATTTATTTATTTATTTATTTATTTATTTATTTATTTATTTTGCGGTACCGGGGATTGAACCCAGGGGCGTTCTACCTCCGCGCTACACCCCCAGCCCTATTTTTTTATACTTTATTTTGAAACCGGGTCTCACGAAGTTGCCTCACTAGGTAGAGAGAGAGAGACAGGGAGAGAGAAAGAAAGAGAGAGAGAGAGAGAGAGAGAGAGAGAGAGCGAGTGCTGAGGCTGGCTGCGAACCTGGATCCTCTGGTCTCCACCTCCCAAAGTACTGGGATTACAAGCGTGCACCACCACGCCTGGCTAGAATCAAATATTTAAATCTTAAAAAAATATTTAAATCTTAAGGTTTCAGAAGTGTGTTAAAGGGTAGAGAAAAGAAGACTAAAGGATTAATGATTACTCTGTAAATAAAATTTAGTAGGTTTTGTCAGGTAGCATTCAATGTAGAAGTTTATGGCTCATAAATGGATAAGACATGTCACTAGAGAATAGAAAATGTAATACAGATCAATAACTTGATTCTGAGGGCTGGGGATATAGCTCATTGGTAGAGCACATGCTTAGCATGTGCAAGGCCCTGGGTTTAATTCCCTGCACTGCCGCCCCCCCCAAAAAAAAGAAACCCCAACTTGATTCTGTTAGCAAATCCCATTCAGAAATTACCCAAGCACTCTTTGCAAAAGCATCACCTGCATATCCAGGCCACATGACACCAGGCTCTGAGGCCTCTGAGGTCGAAAAGCTACAGAGGAACAGATATTGGAATGTCTCTTCAGAGATCTGCTAACTTTCTTATTTTCCAAGTCTAGGATTTTGATTGCCCCGGAGTCATCAGCAGAAGCCAGCAGGTTTTCAGTTTCATTCAATGAAAGACAATTGATTTCTTCTTCATTCACATGAAAATGGTCCAGGCAACCTTTGAGGGATCTGACATCCAGTATGCTAATGGTTTCTCCGTGTGATGCATAGAGCTTGGTGGGGCAGGAGGGAGAAAATACGACACTGGTAACATCATCAGACCCCTGGAAATGCGTGTGTCCTAACGGAGTCCCATCTTCGCCCCAGGCCATGAGCTCTCCACCCTCTGCTCCAGAAGCCACTAGCCCATCTTTACTTGCATTCAGGCAGAGAACAGGAGAAGAATGTCCACCAGTCCATTTCATTGTCATAATGGCCCATGAGATTCTGTGAAAGGGGGGAAAACTATCATGTTTTATACAGAACTTGATGGTAGGAGACAAATGTAATAAGCAGTATTTCATTTAAATAATTTTTTTTTTTTGCGGAATTAGGGATTGAACCCATGGGCATTCTACCTCTGAGCTGCACCCTCAGCCCTAGTTTTTATTCTTTATTTTGAAACAGGGTCTCACTAAGTTGCAGATGGCCTCACTAAGTAGCTGAGGCTGGTCGCGAACCTGCAATTCTCCTGTCTCAGCCTCCCAAGTACTGGGATTACAAGCATGCGCCACCACGCCCGGCTCATTTAAATTATTTTTAAAAGACATTTTAAACTCAACCACTCCAAAAAAATTTTACCAAAAGCCTAATTGAACATAGGGCTGGCACACGCCTAAGAGGGCTTCCATCAGGGACCCAGGTAAACTTGGTCCTCTAGTCTTTGACATGAGATTCATGTAAGAATAAACACTAAATCTAGGAAAAATTGTTTTGAAGAGAGGGCAGCACAATCATCAGATTAACACCTTTCATCTGGATGTTTCAGAGTGTGAGCTCTGCGGCCAGATTCTCCAGGTTTGTATTAGCTGGCTGGCTATACAAGGCACTGAGCCTCTTCAGGTGACTGGGCAAGTTACTGGGCCTCTCTGTGACTCATTTTCCTTCTCTATAGAATGAACAACACCCATTTCATAGGATCATTGAGAAGATCAAATGATAATATCTGTAAAGCACATATAATGGCACCTGGTACATAATGAGTGCCCAACAAATATTCCTAATATTACTTACTTATTTATTATTTATTTATTTTTGTGGTACTGGGGATTGAACCCAGGGGCATTCTATGTCTGAGCTACACCCCCAGCCCCTATTTTATTTTCATTTTGAAACAGGGTTTAGCTAGGTTGATGAGAGTCTCACTATGTTGCTGAGGCTGTCCTCGAACCTGCAATCTTCCTGTTTCAGCCTCCCAAGTACTGGGATTACAGGTGTGCGCCACAACATTCAGTCGGTCAAAGTGGCAACAATATACTCTACCAGTGCTCTCAAAGCATGTTTCCCCATAGCACCTTGTGGACTGGTAGCATCAGCATCACCAAGGAACTTGTTAGAAATATAAATTGTTGGATCCTACTCTAGACGGACTGAATCTGAACCCATGGAGGCAGCGCCTAGCTATATGTTTTAACAAGCCCATCAGGTGATTCTGACGTATGCTAGAATTTTAGAACCTGTATTACACTAATAATCATCTAGGGAACTGGTTAAAAATGTATACCCTGGGGTTTTACCACCAGAGACTTATTTAGTAGATTCCATAAGTATATTCTTAAACCCTCTGATTAGTTTTATTCCATTTTACAGAAAATAAAACTGAGCCTCAGGGCTGGGGTGTAGCTCCGTGATAGAATGCTTCTGTGGTAGAATTCTTGCCTAGCACGCGTAAGGCCGTGTGTATGTGTGTGTGTGTGTTGTGTGGTGTGTGTGGTGTGTGTGTGTGTTTCCAGGGATTGAACTCTCGGGCATTCTACCTTCGAGCTGCCTCTCCAGCCCTATTTTTTTAATTGGAAATGGGGTCTCACTAGGTTGCTGAAAGCTTCGCTAATTTGCAAAGGCTGGCTTTGAACCTGGGATCCTCCTGTCTCAGCCTCCCAAGTACTGGGATTACAGGCGTTTGCCACCACACACAGCTAAGGCCCTGGGTTTAATTCCTAGCACCACAAAAACAAAAAACTCATGTCAGAAATGTTAAATAATTTGTCCAAGGTCACTTGGCTCAAGATTCGTACATGGATCTAATATAAAGGAATCCCAAATATTTAAATAATGAAGATCTTTTTCTCACAATTTCACTTGACAATAATTTTGTTAGTATTCTTTCAAAGTACCGAAAATGAGCAAATGCTCTTAATCATTCATTACTGCTTTTAAATGTGCTCACATATTTTTAATCACCACCTGCACTTACCTAGTAGCATGACTGTACAAAATTTAGATTCCTGCTCCTCTAAGAATCCCAGACATATAGACTAGAATTACCACATAATCCTTCCCTGTCTCAACTGCCCATCCATCAGGGCCCCAAAGGAAATCAGGGTAATTTATACAACTCTCATAGTCAGATAAAAGGAAACAAATCTATCTGGACAAATTTAATTTTTCATTTCACAAGCCAAGAGAGAATTTACCAAAGAAAAACTGCCCAAGTTACTTTACTATTTTCAGATAAGATACTTGAATTTAGTCTAATGGTAGAAAGATAAATTTCTTAATACTGTTTTGAAAAACCATTTAAAACAATCTGGCAACACATCTAAAGTTTGCATTCTCAGTACAAAACTACTTATTTCCTCCCACTTTTAGTTTTTCTCTGACACAAAATTATTAATTAGATTGCAAAAAATCACTGATATATTAGTAATAAAGGTAACAGAAACATGGTCATAGAATCAGATATAGCAATTTGCATAAAGATGACAAAATGGGGAAAGACAAAAACATTTTTCAGCAGAAGCACTCAATTAGTATACAGAAGAAACTAATTAAATAGAGACTGAAGCAAATAAGATTTAAAGGAGAGGCATAGAGAGGAAATGACTCATAGGGAGGTAAAGACAGGGAGCACTGGTGGTTTGCTTTTGCTGACAAGTATTAAAATTGTAGTTAAATAATCTTCTGCTATAACAGAGATGCTTGACAAAAGTTCCATAGAAACCATGAAAAAAGGACTATGATTTTATTTATTAATTTGGTACTGGGGATTGAACCCAGGGCCCCATGAAGCTAAGGATATACTCTACCACTGAGCTACATCCCCAGCTCCTAAATTATTTTAAATAAAGGTATATTTTTTAGGCTTAGGAACTGTCATACTGACCTATCATATGGTAAAGGTATTACCCAGCCAGGTGTGGTGGCGCATGCCTGTAATCCCAGTACTTGGGAGACTGAGACAGGAGGATCACAGGTTAAAGAACAATCTCAACAACTTACCGAGACTCTCAGCAACCTAGTGAGACCGTTTCAAAATGAAAAATAAGTCGGGTGTGGTAACACACACTTGTAATCCCAGTA
This sequence comes from Glis glis, assembly GCA_004027185.1. Taxonomy (NCBI): domain Eukaryota; kingdom Metazoa; phylum Chordata; class Mammalia; order Rodentia; family Gliridae; genus Glis; species Glis glis. The sequence continues at coordinate 16,080 of PVJS01009401.1, forward strand.
CTTGGGAAGCTGAGACAGGAGAATTGCAGGTTCGTGGCCAGCCTCAGCTACTTAGTGAGGCCCTCCACAATTTAGACTGTTTCAAAATAAAGAAAAAAAATCAGGCTGGGGCGTAGCTCGGAGGTAGAATGACCCTGAGTTCAATCCCCATTACTGCTAAAAGAAATTTTAAAAAATAAAATAGGGCTGGGGGAGCAGGGCATGGTGGCGCACGCTTGTAATCCCAGCACTTGGGAGGCTGAGACAGGAGGATCGCAGGTTCGCGGCCAGCCTCAGCAACTTGTGAGGCCCTCTGCAACTTAGTGAGACTCTGTTTCAAAATAAAGAATAAGCTGGGCGTGGTGGCGCACGCTTCTAATCCCAGTACTTGGGAGGCTGAGACCGGAGGATCCGGGTTCACGGCCAACCTCAGCTACTTAGTGAGGCCCTCCGCAACTTAGTAAGGCCCTCCGCAACTTCGTGAGACCCTGTTTCAAACTAAAGAATAAAACATAGGGTTGGGGATGTAGCTTGGAGGTAGAATGCCC
>PVJS01009401.1:16706-50533 GCA_004027185.1 Glis glis
AGAATGCCCCTGAGTTCAATACCCAGTACCACACACACACACACACACACACACACACACACACACATACAAAATAGGACTGGGGGTGTAGCTCAGAGGTAGAATGCCTCTGGGTTCAATCCCCAGTACCAAAAAAATCTAATCTATATCTATCTATCATCTATCTATCTATCTATATTTACTAATTATATAAGTAATTAGTATATTGTATATATGTATATATTCTCATACCTTAAAATATAGAATTAACTATTGAAAAAGGAATTTAAGTTATAAATAATTTTGCTTAACCACTAATTTAGGGTTTTAATTTTGCTGTGATGAATCAACTTTACAGTCAAGAAGTCTGTACTTTTCAGCTTTAAGATTTGCTTTTTTGAGCTGGGCACAGCGGCACATGCCTGTAATTCCAGTACTTGGGAGGCTGAGGCAAGTGGATCACAAGTTTGAGGCCAGCCTGGGCAACTTAGCAAGGCCCTGTTTCAAAGTACATAAAAAATAAAAAGGACTTCTCACCTTGCTCCCCCCCATGTTCAGTACCCTCATTTTTCCCTCTAGCTGTTCAGAACTGCCACCTGTGGCACACCACCCTTTCTAAAAATGCTCTCAAGACACCCTACCTATTCTACCACATCAGCGGTAGAACACCCCTGGGTTCAATCCCCAGTGCCACCACCAAAATAAAATAAAATAAAATAAAATAGAATAATAAAATAAATTTCTAATCCCTAAATCATATTGATAATATTTACTGACCAACTACCTAGTCAGGAAAATAAAAGTAAAGACCTAGGCTGGGTGTGGTGGTGCACGCCCGTAATACCAGTACCTGGGAAGCTGAGACAAGAGGATAGCAGATTGGAGGACAGCCTCAGCAAGTAGTGAGACTCTCATTAAACTAGCGAGACTCTGTTTCAAAATAAAAATTAAAAATAGGGCTTGGGGGATAGCTCAGAGGTAGAATGCACTGGGGTTCAATCTCCAGTACCCCACCAAAAAAGAAAAGTAAAGACTTATTATGGGAATGTTAAAAATAAAAGTTGGGAAAGCCTTAAAAATCTATATACTCTGTGAGGGCTTTTAATTTTCGTCTGTCAGTGTTATCATGCATAATATTGATCACGGATTCAACTAGAGCCTCCAAAATCATGTTTCATCTATAAAATTATGTTATTATATGAAACACACCAAAAGACTACCAATAAAAAGTGTTAAACAAGCCGGGCCTGGTGGCACACATCTGTAATCCTAGTACTTGGGAGGCTGAGACAGAAGGATCAAAGGTTCAAGGCCAGCCTCAGCAACTTAGTAAGACCCTGTTTCAAAATAAGAAATAAAATCGGGCTGGGGGTGTAACTTGGGGGTAGAATGCCCTGGGTTCAATCCCCAGTACCAAAAAACAAACAACAATAACAACAACAACAAAAAAAAGTGTTAAACAAGGGAAGGTAAAAAAAAAAAAAAAGGAAAAAAGTGCTAAACAGACTGCTATGGTAGAAGGGTAGCGGGGAATGGTTAATTAAATTTGGGTTCAATCAAAACAATTTTTAAGAAATGAGCTGTTGGTAAGGTACTGTTTCTTGTGTTTCTGTGAATGGGACTGGAAAACCCAGCAGAAGTAGGTTACATGACAGTATCCTCACATTCATGTATCAAGTCAACAAGCTGCTCTTTTCCTAAGTGGTTACCTAAAGGATCAAACACAGCAATTAATCATATCCTACTGTGAATTACTTTAATTAGATAATAAGTTCCTTCCTTCCAACCTAATAAGATCATGGAGTGGGTGAGGACAAGGTGGGGTGTCTTGAGAGCATTTTTAGCAAGGGTGGTGTGCCACAGGTGGCAGTTCTGAACAGCTAGAGGGAACAATGAGGGTACTGAACATGGGGGGGGACAAGGTGAGAAGGGTGATCAGCCAGTGAAAGACTTGTAAAAAGAACAAGAAGGCCGGGCGTGGTGGCGCACGCTTGTAATCCCAGTACTTTGGGAGGCGGAGACTGGAGGATCTGGGTTCGCGGCCAGCCTCAGCTCTCTCTCTCTCTACTTAGTGAGGCCCTCCACAACTTCGTGAGACCCGGTTTCAAAATAAAGTATAAAAAATAGGGCCGGGGGTGTAGCGCGGAGGTAGAACGCCCCTGGGTTCAATCCCCGGTACTGCAAAAAAAAAAAAAAAAAAAAAAGAACAACAAGAAGGAGTGGAGTGATAAAGGTAATCTTTTTCTACTTTGAAATTCTATCTGGGCCACTTAGGGGATAGTATGCCACTGAAAGTTACCTCAATGACTGCACCAGATAAGCACCAGAATTATCACATGGGATCCTTCAAAGGCTCTACCTCACCTGTACTGAAAAACAGGATAAAGGCCAAAGTCTTTAAAAACTGAATGATCTCTACTATCACTGCTCTTCTCCAGCCACACTTCTGCTTATCCACTTCTCTTTTTCAAGTGTCCATGCCTTCTTTAAAATTGTTATTTTTTTTTTAAAGACAGGGTTTTGCTATGTTGCCTAGGTTGACCTCAAGCTCCTAGGCTCACGTGATCTTCCCACCTCAGCCTTCTGATGCCACACACCACTGCACCTTGTCTGTGCTTTTAAAGCTGTTCATTCTGTATGATTCTTTAGCCCCTTCCCAAATGGACCAACTCTACTTTATCCTGAAGATTTAGAAGACACATAATTTGTCTTTTCAAACAAAATTTGGTCCAATACTCAGGAAATACCTGAGAGTCACCATCACTATAATCAGTGCAGGTCAGTTTTTCTTCACAGGTTTAAGTTTTCTTTTCTTTTTTTTTTTTTTTTTTGCGGTACCAGGGATTGAACCCAGGGGCGTTCTACCTCCGAGTTACACCCCCAGTCCTATTTTTTATCCTTTATTTTGAAACCGGTTTCATGAGGTTGTGGAGGGCCTCACTAAGTAGCTGAGGCTGGCCACGAACCCGGATCCTCCAGTCTCCACCTCCCAAGTACTGGGATTACAAGTGTGCATCACCACAGCCGGCAGGTTTAAGTTTTCTAAAATTGTTCTTGATGTGGAGAAGCTGAATAGTAACCAAAATGATTGAAAGACTGTGACATTGGTATTGGTAAGAATGAAATGAATTTGGGTTACTGAGCTTGGTGAAAAAGACATCTAGAAGGGTCTGAGGCTGGCTTCAAACCCACGATCCTCATGTCTAACCGGGCTTCATAGTGCACACCTGTAATCCCAGTACTTGGGAGGCTAAGACAGGGGGACTGCAGGTTTCAGGACAGCCTTAGCAACCTAATGAGACTCTTAACAACCTAGTGAGACTCTGTTTCAAAACAAATAATAAGCCGGGCGTGGTGGCGCACGCTTGTAATCCCAGTACTTGGGAGGCTGAGACCGGAAGATCCGGGTTCGCGGCCACCCTCAGCTCTCTCTCTCTCTCTCTCTCTCTCTCCCTCTCCCTGTCTATCTCCTTACTTAGTGAGGCCCTCCGCAACTTCGTGAGACCCGGTTTCAAAATAAAGTATAAAAAACAGGGCCGGGGGTGTAGCGCGGAGGTAGAACGCCCCTGGGTTCAATCCCCGGTACCGCAAAAAAAGGGGGGAGGCTGGGGGTGTAGCCTGGAAGTAGAACTCCCCTGGATTTCTTCTCCTGTAACCCCAAAAACTAAAATAAAAAAATAAAAAGGGATGAAGGTGTAGCTTAGAGGTAGAATGTCCCTGGGTTCAATCCCCAGTATCGGAAAGAAAAGAAAAAAAGGAAGGGGTTGGCAAATAATCAACAAGTAATTATATCAGAGTAGGCAAGGAAGTTGCTGTTGTTTTCACTAGAGAACAAGAAATGGATTACACAAAGCAGGAAGTTTCTGGCAAGATTTCTTACTACATAAAGATTGCAAGACACTGGAGTCGACTACTAAGCGAGTCTGTGAACCCTATTATTATAATAATTACTCGCTTTGAGTTGTCTTGAGAGTTATATAAAAACCGGTGCAGGGGGCTGAGGATGTAGTTCAGTGGTAGAGCACTTGCCTCGCACCTGCAAGGAATTGGCTAACAAGGAAAGAGAAGTTTCGTGCGTTAGAGTGGAGAATAAAGCAGGGAGCACATGACACAGGGAAGATTCATGGGAAAAGAGGCCCAAGAAAGCTGACGCGCGATCACTGGACCAAAAAAGAGGAAAGGGCACTGGAAGCCAGCCGCGAACGCACCGGCCCAGCCGCCTACCTGCGCTTCCCGCTCCCCGCCTCGGCGCCTCGTGATGACCTCACCCGCGGCGTCCAATCCCGTCAGGCGCCGGGCGCGAGGCGCCCCGGCCAAACAGTCACATCCGGGGCCGAGAGGAACCGCGAGCGCGGGGCGTGCGCCCTTGCTTCGTGCCCTCACCCCGCATGGCGGAGCCCGGGGTGCGCCGCGGGGAGGCCGGGAGAGTCGGGCGGTTCCGGCGGCCGCGCTGCGCCGCGGGGGAGGGGCGCGCCTGCCCTCAGTGAGGCGGGGCGCGCAGTGGACGCCCCGGGCAGGGGCGGGAGTGGTGGAGGCGCCGGCGCTCGGCCCTGAAAGGGGCGGCGAGCGAGCTGCTCCGGTCTCCAGGCGAGGCTCGGCCTGCCGCGCAGAGACGGGGGGAAGTGGCGGAGGCGGCGGCCCTCGGGCCGGCTGGTGAGGCGATGGCGACGCCGGGCCCGGGGGCTGGGGCAGCCTCGGGCGGCGCTGGCTGCGGCGGCGGCGGCGCGGGGGCAGGCTCCGGGTCCGCGGGGATCGGGGGCCGGCTGCCCAGCCGGGTGCTGGAGTTGGTGTTCTCCTACCTGGAGCTGTCCGAGCTGCGGAGCTGCGCCCTGGTGTGCAAGCACTGGTACCGCTGCCTCCACGGCGATGAGAACAGCGAGGTGTGGCGGAGCCTGTGCGCCCGCAGCTTGGCAGAAGAGGCTCTGCGCACGGACATCCTCTGCAACCTGCCCAGCTACAAGGCCAAGGTGAGGGAGCCCCGGGCCACGCCGCCGCCCCCAGTCCCGTCTTCTGCGCGGCTCTCAGTGCTTCTCATCTAAGCTTCTGAGTCAGACGCCTCGCCTCACCATCCCGCCTTTCCACGGCTCCAGCCAGTATCTGCCTCACCTCCCCCCTCCATAAAGATCCTCTTTTCTTTGGATTGAAGTTCTTCTCCTTAACCTACCCCACTTCCGTGATCCACTTTTTTAAAAGACTAGATGGTTTCCCATCACCGATTTCCATCACTTGTTCTGCTTTCTGCAGTTTCTCCCCCTAAGGACAGACCACTAACTATTGTACCTTTTAATACTCTGTTCTTTATTTTTCTCCCTGGCCTCCAAATAGACTTTTATTGTATTAGGTCATCTCGGCTGCTTTCATATGGGTTTAGTTTCTAAGATCTTTGTATTCACCTCACCTTTTCCAAGCTCTGATTTATAATCATATTTTCTTTATTTTCACCCAAGTTCTCTTTAGTTCCCTTCAGTTTATTTCAGGTGTATATGAGTGTGGTCCTGTGCATTCTGCTAACTGACTTTCAAGATACAGAACGTTTTCCCATTGGTACCACATAACTGTCATAATACTGCCTTGTGCTATACTATTATTGGCTACTTCATTGCTAACTTTTTCATAGTTCTACCTTGACGATGTGTCTCTTTTGTTCCACTTACCATCTAACGTGCTGATTCCAGTTTTGCTGCTGAAACCCTCTTCCCCCACATTCTTGCCTTCATAGTACAAAATAAAAATGCCAAGTAACAGGTTGTGGTAGAGACAGATTCTTTGGGCCAATTGAACAAAGGACCTTGGTCTTGGGTACATGTGGATGGATAACAGCTATGTAGTATAGCAGTCACCAAGAACATATATGAAGCTGGGTCTGGTGGCCCGCGCCTGTAATCCCAGTACTTCGGAGGCTGAGACTGGAGAATCGAAGGTTCAAAGCCAGCCTCAGCAACTTAGCGTGGCCCTCTGCAACTTAAAAAGTAAAATAGGGCTGGGGGTGTAGCTCGTAGGTAGAATGCCCCTGGGTTCAATCCCCAGTAGCAAAAAAGAAAAAGAAGAAAGAAAATAAATATATGAGAGAGGAAAGAAAGAACAAATGAACTTATATGAGAGAGTAAAGTATGACTTGGAAAGTGGTAAACATAAAATATACATTAATATCTAAAAAAGTTCAAATGTCCCTACCCCCTTTTTTTGGTACTGGGATTGAATCAGGGCATTAAACCTTTGAGCTAGACCCACCCAGTCTTATTTTTTATTTTGAAACAGAGTCCCACTAAGTTACTGAGACTGGCCCTGAATCTGTAATCCTCCTGTCTCAACTTCCCAAGTACTGGGATTACAGGTGTGTGCCACTGCCCCTGGCTGAAAACATCCCTTTTTGGGGGGGGGTACTGGGGATTGAACCCAGGGGGGCATTATACCTCCAAGCTACACCCCCAGCCCTATTTATTTTTATTTTGAAACAGGTGACGCATGCTTGTAGTCCTAGTACTTGGGACGGTGAGACAGGAAGATCACAGGTTCTTAGCCAGCCTCAGCTACTTAGTGAGGCCCTCTGCAACTTAGTGAGACTGTTTCAAAATAAAGAAAAAAAAATAGGGCTGGAGGGTGTAGCTTGGAGGTAGAACGCCCCTGGGTTCAATCCCTAATACCACAAAAAAAAAAAAAAAGAAACATGGTGTCGCTAGGATAATGAGAGTCTCTCTTGCTGAGGCTGTCCTCGAACCTGGGACCCTCCTGTCTCAGCCTCCCAAGTACTGGGTTTGCAGGCATGCACTACCATGCCTGGCTTAAAACATCCCCTTTTAATGCCAGACTGCCAATGGAATTCAAATAAAAAGTAAACTTTTTTTCATGAAATAGGTGTAAGATTTACTCTCTTTATTAAGACAAGTTTTAGTTTAATAAGCTACAAAACATTGCTATTAAATGTGTCAGCTATCAAGTCGTTTTTTTCTATTATATGAAATAACATTTATTAGGACAGTATTTGTACATAGTAGATGGGTAATTACTAGTACCCATTGGTACGCTTTATATAGGAGAGTACAAAGATTGCAAGTTTGTCTTACTTTGCCTGATAAATTGTGCGTTTCATGAGTATTTTTTTAACTAGATTTTTTTCATAAAGTTTGGTTTTGCTTATTTTAAACTAGGTTTTTTTTTGCTCATGAGTCAAATTGCTGTAACATTCATATTACATGTATTAGATGATGTGTCCATGTGAATCAAGTCCTTGTTCCTCCTCCAATTACCAATTCCTCTACTTGGAGGCAACCTGTATTGCTATTTGTTTGTTTTGTATCCTTCCAGACATATTTTAGTTCTCTTAAAGTTTTTTGTTTGTTTTGCTTTGTTGTTTTGTTTTTGTGATACTGGGGATTGAACCCAGTCTATCTATGGGCTGGCTACACCACCAGCCCTATTTTTTATTCTTTATTTATATTTATTTATTTATTTATTTTTTCTTTGTGGTACTGGGGATTGAACTCAAGTGCATTCTACCACCAAGCTACACCCCCAGCCCTATTTTATCTTTTATTTTGAAACAGGGTCTCACTAAGTTGCAGAGGACCTCACAAGTTGCTGAGGCTGGCCACAAACCTGCAATCCTCTTGTCTCAGCCTCCCAAGTACTGGGATTACAAGCATGCAACACCATGCCCAGTTTATTATTCTTTATTTTGAAACAGGGTCTCACTAAGTTGCGGAGGGCCTAAGTAGCTGAGGCTGGCTGCGAACCTGTGATCCTCCTGTCTCAGCCTCCCAACTGCTGGGATTACAAGCGTGTGCCACCACACCTGGCTACTAGCCCTATTTTTATTTTGAAACAGGGTGTTACTAAGTTGCTGAGGGCCTCATTAAGTTGCTGAGGCAGGCTACAAACCTGTGATCCTCCTGTCTCAGCCTCCCAAGTACTGAGATTACAGGCGTGTGCCACCATGCTCGGCTCTTTAAGTTTATACTCCTTTGTTTACCTTTCTACTATGTATATTATAGGTATTGCAGGCTTGTACTAATCACAGGTCCATTCAGATGGTGTAGGAACTTTCCTGAGTATCTTGAGAATGAAAGATTAATTCAGAAGGAGTTAGTCTAACAGGGAAGTCCTTCGACTAGTAGAGGACGAAAAAAAAGTATAGAAATAACTAATAGACGGTATGCATCGCTTCTTACTATTAGAGATATAAGAAAGTACACTGGCAGTTCAGTGAAAAGAGAAAGTCATGAGTTGAGTGGAGAAAGTTTGAGGTTGAGCCAAATTTTAAAGATGAGATGTATTTAAACATTTTATGAAAAGAAAGTATTCTGAACAGAAGAACAACAAGACGAAAGCAAAGGCACCATATTCAATTTTACAGATGCTATGGTAAATAAAAAACATAAACTCTTACAGATGCCTTTCTTTATTGTCTTTACAATCAAGTTTGGGGAATGAATATTAATAAAATAATCATATAGTTGTAAAACTGCATATGGTAAGTACCATGAAGGAGAGATACATGGTGTTCTGAGTGTCAGTAATGGAGGAGTTAACCTACGTGTGGAGGTCAGGGAAGGCTTTCTCACAGGAAATGATGCATGAACCTGAAGGATAAGGATAAATAGGCCAACAGGAAAGAGAAGAGCCTTTTAGGAAGGAACCCCATGAGTATGAAGAACAGAAAATATGTCAGTATGACTAGAATAGAGAGCAAAGGTGATCCCAATATGAAATAAGATGGAATAAGTGAACTGGGGCCAAACTGTAGGGAAGCCATTTCAAATTGTAAGCAAAAGGTGATATGATAATTTTTCCTTTTTCCTCCTTCAGTACTGGGGATTGAACCCAGGGGCATTCTACCTCCCAGCTACATCCCTAGCCCTTTTTTATTTTTTATTTTGAAACAGAGTCTTCCTAAGTTGCTGAGGCTGGCCTGGAACCTGTGATCCTCCTGTCTTAGCCTCCCAAGTACTGGGATTACAGGCATGCATCACTATTCCCTGCACTAGCCCTTTTATTTTTAATTTTGAGACAAGTTCTTGATAAGTTGCCTGCACTGGTCTCAAACTTGTGATCTTCCTGCCCCAGCCACCCCAGTAGTTGGGATTTTGGGCATGTACCACCATGCCTGGCTGTTTTGTTTTGTTTTAGGCAGTACTGGCGATTGAACCCAGGGGCATTCTACCTCCAAGCTACACCCCCAGCCTTATTTTTTATTCTTTATTTTGAAACGGATCTCACTAAGTTACGGAGGGCCTCACTAAGTAGCTGCTGGCTACAAACCTGTGATCCTCCTGTCCCAGCCTCCCAAGTACTGGGATTACAAGAGTGTGCCACCATACCCAGCTTTATTTTGCATTTTTAAGAGTTTTGTTTTTTGGGTTTTTTTCCTAGTAGTTCTGTGGATTGAACCCAGGGACATTCTACCTCTGAGCTACACCCCCAGCCACCTATTTTATTTTATTTGAAGCATTATCTCACTAAGTTGTGGACAGCCTCACTAAGTTGCTGAGTCTGGCCGGAAACCTATGATCCTCCTGTCTTAGCCTTTTAAGAGGTTTTTTTCTGAGTTTAGTATGTAGAATAGGTTGGAGGGAGATGTTAGAAATATGGTAGATTAAAGCCAGGCTTTACTGCAGAATTGCACGCTGCTGTCCCACTGGCCATATGAAGTCTGCAGACATATTTCTGGGACATTTGACACCAAAATTTAAGTTGGAAAATTTCATATTAAAATCTGGATTACTGAGCTGGTGGTGGTAGCACACACCTGTAATTCCAGGACTTAAGAAGCTGAGATAGGAGGATCGCAGGTTTGCAGCCAGCCTCAGCAACTTAGGCCCTGTTTCAAAATAAAAAATAAGCCGGGCGTGGTGGAGCACACTTGTAATCCTAGCACTTGGGAGGGGGAGACCGGAGGATCCGGGTTCGTGGCCAGCCTCAGCTACTTAGTGAGGCCCTCTGCAACTTCATGAGACCCGGTTTCAAAATAAAGGATAAAAAATAGGGCCGGGGGTGTAGCTCGGAGGTAGAACGCCCCTGGGTTCAATCCCTGGTGCTGCAATAAATAAATAAATAAATAAATAAATAATAAATAAATAAATAAAATGGGGCTGGGGGTGTAGCTCAGAGGTAGACTGCCCCTGGGTTCAAACCCTACTATAAAAAAAAAAAACCTACAGAATTTGGCAATATAGGAACAAGGAAGAGGGAGGTACTAAGGATGACTCCTAGGTATTTGGGTCACATAATATAGGGATCACTTCGGCGAGATTTTAGAGGAATGACAACAAATTCAGTTGTGGTAGAGTAGAAATCATAGTGTTTTTGAGACATCCAACAGATTTTAAGTAGGCAGCTGTTAGAGTTTGGAGTTTAGAAAAGAGGTCTAGGCTAAAGAAGTAAAACAGTTTAGTTTGATTGAATGAAGGGGAAGGGTAGGAAGTATGATTATAAAGGTAAGCTGGAACTGTATATATCATAGAGGGTCTTTTGAAATACAGTCTTCAGTCTATTGTTTGGGCTTTGTTATCTAGTTGGAAGAACCGTGGAAGTTTGAGCAGGGAAGTGACAAAATAAAAGCTGTTCTTGAAAGAGACTAGGCCATAAGATGAATTGAAGAGGGCAGGGATTAGTGCATGTACCAAAGATACAGTGTAGAGGAGAGAAGGGGATGGCTGGGGGAGCTATAATAGAGGACAAATCCATGTAGGTGGGCCGCTAACTGCTTGAGTGGGTTGAGGAAGAGGGTGGAGTCAAAAAATTCCAAGGAGCCTGGATAATAGAGAAGGCTAGGAACAGATTTGGGATAGCATTTTAAAAGTGTGAAGCATTTGAAGTTGGCCAGTCTATTTAGTGTTCTCCGTCTCTGGGGTTGGGGGGGTTGCTGTGAGTCAAACTCAGGGCCTCATGCATGCTCAGCACATGATCTACCACTGAGCTACACACCCAGCCCCAGGACTTTTTTTTTATTCATGTTTGTTTATTTATTTTTGTACTGTGGATTGAACACAGGGGAAATCTACCTCCAGTCTATACCCCTAGTCTTTTTTATTTTTAATTTCGAAACAGGGTCTTGCTAAGCTGCTGAGGCTGGCCTGGAACCTGCAGTCCTCGTCTCAGCCTCCCAAGTACTGGGATTATAGGCACACGCCACCACGCCTGGCTAATCTTTTTAGGTTTTATTTTTTGGTACTGTGGATTGAATCCAGGGGCATTCTACCTCTGAGCTACACCCCCAGCCCTATTTTATTTTTATTTTGAAACAGAATCTTGCTAGGTTGCTGAGAGTCTCACTACTTACTGAGGCTGTCCTCAAACCTGCGATTCTCCTGTCTCTAGCCTCTTAAGTACTGAGATTACAAGTGTGCACCACCATGCCCAGCGTATTCTTTATTTTGAAACAGGGTCTTGCTGAGTTGCAGAGGGCCTTACTAAATTGCTGAGGCTTGCTGTGAACCTGTGATCCTCCTATCTCAGCTTCCCAAATACTGGAATTACAAGTGTGCGCCACCATGCCTGGCTCCCCTGCAAATTTTTTATTGTCAGACTGGATTTTGCTGACTTCATTCCCATGGTGTTGCTTAATGTATTCTTCTTTCCTCCATATTTCCTATAGAGGCTTGACCAATTTAGATTAGATTAGCTTTTTATTTCCACCCCCGCCTTTTTTTTCTTTTGGTGCTGGGGAACTCAGGGGCATTCTATCTCTGAGCTACATCCCAGCCCTTTTTACTTTACTTTTGAAATAGGGTCTTGCTAAGTTTCTGCGGCTGTCCTCATACCTGTGATCCTCCTGTCTCAGCCCCCCAAGTACAAGTACTGGGATTACAGGTGTGTACCACCACACCCAGCTGGTATTATTTTCTTGAGTAATTTAGACAATACTTTATGTTCTGATCATTTAGGTGCTTAAAAGGGTACAATATTAGGAGCTGACGGAAAAAAAAAACCTAAGAATACTTCCATTTTATACTACTTAGGAAAACATGGGATACCAGAAACAAGGAATTTCAAAAAAATTTCTTCTCTGCAGCTCAATAGTGAAACAGTAAAGTACTGGCTAATGGTAAATGAACATTTAATGAGGGAACTGGATGTTTTATTTTTCTTTAGGGCTCCTTGCACTAACTAGCTGTTGACTTTCAGGTCTGTGTCCTTATCCCTGAGTTGAACTAGGTGACTTAAGGTTCTTCCTAATGCTGTGACTCTGGAGTTAATTTCTCAAGTTAACTAAAGCTGTAGGTCCTTGTTCTTCACTATATTTGGGTAGTTTAAATAAAGAAGGGATATTTATTTATTTATTTATTTATTTATTATTTAATGGTACTGGGGATTGAAGGGACATTCTACCTCCGAGCTACACCCCCAGCCCTTATAATTTTTTGTTTTGAAACAAGGTCTCACTAAGTTGCCGAGAGCCTCACTAAGTTGCTGAGACTGGCTTTGAACCTTCGATCCTCTTGTCTCAGTCTCCCAGATACTGGGATTATAGGTATGTACCACTATGCCTGGCTACTTATTTTTATATTTTGCATTGCTGGGGAGTCAAATCCAGGGCCTCATACATGCTAAACGTGCTCTACCACTGAGCTACATCCCCAACCAAGAAGGGAAATTGTTTTGAAGTAATATACAAACCAAAAGTGTTAAATTATTAAAACATGATAAATTACTATTACTTGTATAGAGAAGCTATTTTGGAAGTTTAAAAGAATCTTGTAATTACAAAGCATCAACTAACTTCTCCTGTTGGTAGATACTTTTAATGACTGTCTTTGTAAGCCTACTGGTTGAATTTAGATGCTATCTAGAGGATTATTTGATATGGTAAAATGAGAGTGGTAACATCTTAGTATATGAGTAATACCTAGCAAGTAAGCTAAGGATCTAAGATAGTTTGTGGTTATTAAAAATTTTATAAGCTTTAGAGTTGCTATGACTAAAGTCTTTATTTTATGTAATATATAATTCTTTTTTTTTTTTTTGCGGTACCGGGGATTGAACGCAGGGGCTTTCTACCTCTGCGCTACGCCCCCGGCCCTATTTTTTATACTTTATTTTGAAACCGGGTCTCACGAAGTTGTGGAGGGCCTCACTAAGGAGAGAGAGAGAGAGGGAGAGAGCGAGAGAGCTGAGGCTGGCCGCAAACCCGGATCCTCTGGTCTCCGCCTCCCAAAGTACTGGGATTACAAGCGTGCGCCACCACGCCCGGCCTATAATTCTTTTTTGTGTGCATACTAGGCAAGTGTTCTGCCACTGAGCTACACCCTCAGGCCCCACATATATTCTTTTTGATGGCAGCATTACCTATATGAAAACTGTATATCTTAACCTTTTTTTTTTTTGGTACTAGGGATTGAACCCAGGGGCACTCTATCTCTGAGCTATACCTCCAGCCCTATTTTGTTTTTTATTCTGAAACAGGGTCTCACTAAGTTGCAGAAGCTGGCCACAAACCTTCAATCTTCTTGTCTCAGCCTCCCAAGTACTGGGATTACAAGTGTGTGTGACCACACCCAGCTCTCTCTTAACTTTTTGACATAATATCAAATATAAACAAAAGCAGAGAAAATAGTTTGATGAACTTCCAGATACTCATCACCAAGCTTTGCCAATGACTCATGACAAGTCTAGTTTCATGTTTACCTCATACACTCTCTCACTCTGACCCTAGATGTTTCAAAGCAATTTCCACATAACATTATTTCATCCATTAACATTTCAGTATTTGCTCTAAAATATAAGGATTTTTGTGTATATCTTTTGATGTTTTAAGAAGTCTGTTTGGAGAATTTGTACTATAATCTAGAATTTGGACAGTGATGAGGCAGTTGGAAATTACTTGTTTATTAAATTTATGTATTTATTTTAAGAGATAGTGTCTTGCTGTGTTGCCCAGGCTGGTCTAGAACTCCTGGGCTCCAGTGATCCTCACACTTCAGCCTCTCAAGTAGCTGGGGCTACAGGTGTGTGCCATGGTGCCCAGCTCCAGCTGGCAGTTATTTTAAATATTATATAATAGCTCGTGTTAGTATTACATCTTGAAGCTTTAGCCATTATTTGGAAATACTTACTGTTATTTTTAAATATATAACTTTCTTAATGAAAACATTAGCCTGACATTTGGGTACTTTTTAATATTTGAGAAATCAAATTTCTATTTCTTTGGTTTATTTCTCATCTTTTTAGGTACGTGCTTTCCAACATGCCTTCAGCACTAATGACTGCTCCAGGAATGTCTATATTAAGAAGAATGGCTTTACTTTACATCGAAACCCTATCGCTCAGAGCACTGATGGTGCAAGGACCAAGATTGGTTTCAGTGAGGGCCGCCATGCATGGGAAGTGTGGTGGGAAGGCCCTCTGGGCACTGTGGCCGTGATTGGAATTGCCACGAAACGGGCCCCCATGCAGTGCCAAGGGTATGTGGCATTGCTGGGCAGTGACGACCAGAGCTGGGGCTGGAATCTGGTGGACAATAACCTACTACATAATGGGGAAGTCAATGGCAGTTTTCCACAGTGCAACAATGCACCAAAATACCAGGTGAGAAACTGGCTATTTTCTCACGTGTGGGCCTTTGTCATATCACACCTTAATTTGTTTTAAATTTATAATTTTTCTATAGCAGTTATATCTTTCTTGGTAATTTTTAAATAAGTGGTATAAATGATGTATCTCAATAGTTGTTGCTAATACATATTCTGCCTTGAGGAATCCATCTTTGCTCTAGATCAAGTGTTGGAAACTTTTCTGTACAGGGCCAGAGAGTAAATATTTTAGGTTTTGCAGTGTACATGGTCTCTGTCACAGTGTTCCAACTCCATTGTTATAGCATGAAATCAGTTGTAGATAATGATCATAGCTTTGCTCTAAGACCTTATATGGGCTGCGGGGCAGATTTGGGCCTGGGGTGGTGCTTGGGATTGAACCCAGGGGCATTCTACCTCTGAGCTACACTCCCAGCTCTATTTTTATTTTGAATCAGGGTCTCTCTAAGTTGCTGAGGGTGGTGGCAAACTTGTGATCCTCTATCCTCAGCCTCCCAAATATTGGGATTATAGGCATGTGCCACCACGCCTGGCTTATAATTCCTATTTATAAAAGCTATATTATTACCATAGATTCAGCAGAGTGTAAAGCATGAGTCATCTGATAAGAAATTGGAAGTCTTTTTTTTTTTTTTTGCCATACTGGGGATTGAACCCAGGGGCATTCTACCACTGAGCTACACCCCCAGCCCTATTTTTTGTTCTTTATATTGAAACAGGGTCTCACTAAGTTGTGGAAAGAAATTGGAAGTCTTAAGGAACTGTAGGTTGTATATTTCAAGCCACATGTAGCTTGAAATCTGTAGCCTCGATAAATGACCTCAAGCTAGGCCTGCTAAAGTAGAAGAACTAAAAATGTATCCCATATCCTGAGATATAAAAGCTGGAAGGATTTTATTTGATAGTATCCTTTCCCCATTGTCCTTTTAGGCTCTGCAAATACCAATGAAGAGGGGTATCTGGATTTAATAATCACTGAAGATAAAGCCCTATTACCACCTTTGTAATGATTTAATTTATTTTTTTGTGGCACTGGGGATTGAACCCAGGGGCATTCTACCTCCAAGCTACACCCCCAGCCCTATTTTATTTTTATTTTGAAACAGGGTCTCACTAGATTGATGAGAGTCTCACTACTTGCTGAGACTGTCCTCAAACCTGTAATCCTCCTCTCTCAGTCTCCCAAGTACTAGGATTACCAGCATGCACCACCATGCCCAGATTTGTAATGATTTTATAATGAAAGTCCTTAAGTCTTTGTTTTTCAGACAACATATTCTGTTTCATTTAAATCTTTTTAAGTTTATTGAGACTTGTTTTGTTTTTGCAATACCAGGGATTGAACCCAGGGGCATTCTACCTCTGGGCTACACCCCCAGCCCTATTTTTTATTCTTTATTTTGAAACAGGGTCTCACTAAGTTGCAGAGGGCCTCACTAAGTAGCTGAGGCTGACCGCGAACCCGGATCCTCTGGTCTTAGCCTCCCAAGTACTGGGATTACAAGCGTGTGCCACCACACCCGGCTTGAGACTTGTTTTGTTCCCAGGATATGGCTTATTTTGATGAGTGTTCCATTTGTGCTTAAAACAATATATATTGTTATTGGATGGAATATTCTGTGTATGACAAGTCAAGTTTGTTGACAGAAGTATTAAAGTCTCTGACTATGTTTGCTACTTTGTCTATTTCTTCTTTCATTTTTGCATTTCTGATTTTTTTTTTTTTTTTTTGGTGTTTGTGGCACTGGGGATTGAACCCAGGGGCATTCTACCTCCAAGATACTCCTCCAGCCCTTTTATATTATTATTTTTTAATTTGGAAACAGGGTCTCACTAAGTTACAGAGGGCCTCACTAAGTTTTCGAGGCTGGCCATAAACCTACGATCCTCCTGTCTCAGCCTCCCAAGTATTGGGATTACA
This sequence comes from Glis glis, assembly GCA_004027185.1. Classification (NCBI taxonomy): domain Eukaryota; kingdom Metazoa; phylum Chordata; class Mammalia; order Rodentia; family Gliridae; genus Glis; species Glis glis. The sequence continues at coordinate 33,135 of PVJS01009401.1, forward strand.
TGCATGCGCCACCACACCTGGCTTGTTTGTGTGATTTTTATATAGCCACTCCAGCTTTCTTTTTCTTACTAAGTACTTTTTTTCCCAACCCTTTTATTTTTAATCTGTCTTATATTTTTTTTGTGTGAGGTAGTTACTGGGGGTTGAACCTAGGGGCATTCTGCCTCCAAGCTACACCCTAACCCCTCTCCCCCTTTTTTTTTGAAACAGTCTCATCAAATCGCCCAGGCTAGCCTTGAATCTGTGATACTCATCTCAGCCTCCCAAATACTGGGATTATGGGCATGTACCACTGCGCCCAGTTTAGAAGACCCACTTTTATTTACTTGTTTGTTTGTTTTGTAGTACTAGGAATTGAACTCAGAGGCATTCTACCTCCGAGCTATACCCCTAGCACCCCTTTTAAAAATTTTTGTTTTAAAACAGGGTCTCTTTAGGTTGCTGAGAGTCTTGCTGAGTTGTTCTGGGGATTGAACCCAGGGGCATTCTACCTCTGAGCTACACCCCCTGACCCTTTTTATTTTTTGTTTTGAAACAGGGTCTCACCAGGTTGCTAAGAGTCTCTCCATATTGCTTAGGCTGTCCTTGAACCTGTGATCCTCCTGTCTTAACCTCCCAAGTACTGAGTGGGATTACAGGCATGTGCTACCATACCCAGCCAAAAAACCCACTTTAAATACAAGACAGATTGAGCTGGATGTGGTGGCACACCTTTGTAATCCCAGTACTTGGGAAGTTGAGACAGGAGGATTGCAGGTTCCGGGCCAGCCTCAGGAATTTAGTGAGAACCTCAGCATAGTGAGACCCTGTTTCAAAATAAAAAATAAAAAGGGCTGGAATGTAGCTCTGAGGTAGAATGCCCCTGGGTTCAATCCCCAGAACAACTCAGCAAGACTCTCAGCAACCTAAAGAGACCCTGTTTCAAAACAAAAATTTTTAAAAGGGGTGCTAGGGGTATAGCTCAGAGGTAGAATGCCTCTGAGTTCAAATAATAATAAATAAATAAACATAAAAATCAATGAAGTAGGTCTCCTATATAGCATATAGTTGGGTTTTGCATTTTATATAACTCAGTCTTACACTTTCTGCCTTTTGAGTGTTTACATTTAATACTGCTACTGAACCAGGCCAGTGAGTTTTTGATTATTATACTCTTTAGTTCTAGACTTTTCATTTGGTTTCTCTTTTGTGTGTGTGTGTGGTACTGGGGATGGAACCCAAGGGCTTTCTACCTCCGGGCTACACCCCCAGTCCTTTTATTTATTTATTTATTTATTTATTTATTTATTTATTTATTGTACTGGGGATTGAACCCAGGGGCATTCTACCTCTCAGCTACACCCCCAGCCCTATTTTATTTTTTATTTTGAAACAGGGTCTCACTAAGTTGCTGAGGCTGGTTGTGAACCTGCGATGCCCCTATCTCAGCCTCCCAAGTACTGGGATTGCAAGCATGTGCCACCATGCCCAGTACTTTTTATTTTGAAACAGGGTCTCACTAAGTTGCTGAGAGCCTCACCAGTTGGTGTGACTGGCTTTGAACTTCTGATCCTTGTGTCTCAGCCTCTGAAGTACCGGGATTACAAACGTGTACCACTATGCCCAGCTCATTTGGGTTGTTTTTTATATTTTTATTTCTTTTTACAGTTTTCTTTCTTTCTTATTTATTTATTTATTATTTTTTGGGGTACTGGGGATTTGAACCCAGAGGCATTCTATCTCCAAGCTACACCCCCAGCCTGATTTTTTAATTTCTTATTTGGAAACAGGGTATCACTACGTTGCTGAGGTTGCTGAGAGCCTTGCTAGGTTGCCAAGGCTGGCTTTGAACCTGCAATCCTCCTGTCTCAGCCTCCCAAGTACTGGGATTACAAGCGTCACCACCACGCCTGGCTTTTATTTTTTTTTTTTACAGTTTTCTATAGTTTATTTTTTATTTAGTTTCCTGTTTATTCACTTATAAGTATTATATTTTTCTTTAATTCTTTGGACATGTTGATAATAGCTACTTTGAAGTCTTTGTCAGATGTATCACCTAGCCTACTGGGATTCCGTTACTGTTGACTAATTGAAATCTGGACATGTAGATAATATGCACTAGTAACTTTGGAATGTTTTAGCTTTCTAGAAACTGCTTTATTCTCTGAAGAAAACTCTGTTTTCTTATAATGGTAGGCAGTTAACTTACCTGGACTCAGACTCTAAATTTTGTCTCCCATGTGGTGTGCAGCAACTAATGTCTTTGCCCAGTGTTTTCAGCTTTACCGGTTTTCTGGGGGTTTTCCCTGTGTAAGGCTTGCTTGTGGTCTCACAAGGATTTGAGCAGAGTATGCTCAGATTTGGGGGCTCATCCTTTCTGTGGTTCCCTTGCTTTTGGAGTTCCTTCTCATGATTTCCAGTTGCTCTGCCACCCCAAAGTTTTACTCACTGACACCTAAAACCATTAAACTTCTGCTTTTTCTTCCCTGTACTGTGTGCATGCTTTATGCTCAAAATGAAGCAAACTTGCCGGACGTGGTGGTGCATGTTTGTAATCCCAGCACGTGGGAAGCAGAGACCAGAGGATCCGGGTTCGCGGCCAGCCTCAGATACTTAGGCCTCCGCAACTCAGTGAGACCCTGTTTCAAAATAAAGAATAAAAAATAGGGCTGGGGGTGTATCCCAGAGGTAGAATGCCCCTGGGTTCAATCCCCAGTACCACAAAAAAAAAAAAAAAATGAAGCAAATTTGTGAATTTCAGCAGGATTAGTTCTGTCTTCTGAGACTTCTATAAAGTAGAAACAACTCCTGGGATTTATGTGAGCATTAAATAGAGTAATACAAACAAAACACAAAACAGTTACTTAACACAATATTAGCATTTAATTTCTGTTTTGCTGGTAGTGGTAATGGTAATGATTTGGCGGTTCTTAGGCCCATAAAATAGGGTGTGGGTTTAACTGCAAGTGGAGCAAAGAGAGGAAAAAAGCAAATATTGCCAGCTATTTGTGACAGGAAGTATAGTGACGGAAAATATATGACAGCAGGAGTTATCGTTAGGAAGTATTAAGTTTTGATTTTTGATTGTAGATATTAGAACTTTGACCTTTAAGTATAGAGATGCAACATTCTTTTATAAACTATAATGATAAAACATCCTTATTTTTTTGCTTACTTTGCAAAATCAGAAAAGAAGTGAATATATTGAAATTCCAGTTTAGTTTAACGATCTGTGCTGCTGTTCTTAGAGAGCAGTGGACCACAGATTGACTATTTGCTAAGCCAGTTCTGCATTTGTAGAATCTGTAGTCAGATTTTATTATTTTTAATTATATAAATTCCACATTGTGAACTGCTTTGTAAACTTTAAAGCCTAAGTGAGTATTTTATTACAGGGAATTTTTTATTATGGCAAAACATAATACATTTATTATTTTAACCATTTGTTTGTTTGTTTGTTTGTTTTTGTGGTACTGGGGATTGAACCCAAGGGCTACACCCCAGTCCTATTTTATTGTTTATTTTGAAACAGGGTCTCACTAAGTTGTGGAGGGCCTTGTGTTGCTGAGGCTGGCCACAAACCTGCCATCCTCCTATCTCAGCCTCCCAAGTACTGGGATCACAAGTGTGCGCCACCATGCCTGGCTATTTTAACCATTTGTAAGCATACAATTCAGTGGCATTAGATACATTCTCAATGTTGTATAACTGTCACTGCTATCTGTACCTGAAACTTTTTTTTTTGGTACTGGGGGTTGAACCCATAAGCATTCTACTACCGCTGAGCTATACCCCCCAGCTCTATTTTATTTTTATTTTGAAACATGGTCTCACTAGGTTGATTAGAGTTTCACTACTTGCTGAGGCTGTCCTTGAACCTGCAATCCTCCTGTCTCAGCTTCCCAAGTACTGGGATTACAGGCATGTGCCACCACGCCCCACTCCCCGAAACTTTTTCATCATCCCTAATATAAACTGTACTCACTAAACAATAACTCCCCCTTTCCCTGCTTCTCAGCCCCTGGTAACCTCTGTTCTATTTTCTGTCTCTCTTTGATTATTCTAAGTACTTCGTATAAATGGAATCATACAATAAATATTTCTTTTTGTGTCTGGCTTATTTCACTTAGTGTAATGTTTTCATGCTTCATTTATGTTGTAGCATATATTAGAATTTCATTTCTTTTTATGGCTGAATAATAGCCCTTGTATGTATATACTATAATAACCTGAGAGGTTATTTACATGGCCCTTTTTGGTAAAAACATACCAAGTTATAAATGTTAGTGTTAACTTCCTTAAGAAAAGCTCTTAAAGAGTAAAATCTGGGGAATATTTAAGTTGTTAATAATTAAATGTGGATCCCATGTGAGTCTTTAAAAAATGATCAAAATAAGCATTTGTGATGAGAATGATATATGTTCTTTCTTTTCATTTATTTATTTATTTATTTATTTATTTATTTATTTATTTATTGCGGTACTGGGGATGGAACCCGGGGTGTTCTACCTCGGAGCTACACCCCCAGCCCTATTTTTTATACTTTATTTTGAAACTGGGTCTCACGAAGTTGCGGAGGGCCTCACTAAGTAGCTGAGGCTGGCTGCAAACCCGGATCCTCCGATCTCCACCTCCCAAGTACTAGGATTATAAGTGTGCACCACCACACCCGGCTTGTTCTTTCTTTTAGATGTTTCTCCCTAACCAGAAAATTTCCCTTCTGATTTTTATAGATAAATTTTAGGATACATATTCTTGATAATATTTTCAATTTCTTGATTTTTGTCATGTTTCTTCTAGCTGTGCCTTTGGTAGATTTTCTTCTAACCTTCTTTTGGTGTCTGTTTGCAGATAGGAGAAAGAATTCGAGTCATCTTGGACATGGAAGATAAGACTTTAGCTTTTGAACGTGGATATGAGTTCCTGGGGGTAGCCTTTAGAGGACTTCCAAAAGCCTGCTTGTATCCAGCAGTTTCTGCTGTATATGGCAACACAGAAGTGACTTTGGTTTACCTTGGAAAACCTTTGGATGGATGACAGTGGCTTTCTTGGGATGAAAGAGTGGAAGAGAGATCTACTTGCAGAAAGTAGAATCATGAAGTGACAGTGTCATATGTGCATGTCCAAGAAACATCCTGAAAAAAACGTGAAGTTGTAAACTGGAGAAGCAACTCTACAGCAGAGATTATCTTAGCGTTTCCTCTTTCCACTGGGCCAGAAAAATCCTCAGGGTTGCAGTTGGTTGAGTGGGCAGTTGACATATGCATGTTGCAACAGATTTTGTCTCTTATGTTAGCAATGTGTTATTTCCAACTTTAAAGGTGAGATTTTAGGGACGCTGTAAAGGGATAAGGACATAGTAAGATTTTTAAGTAGTGTGTTGGTGAAGAAAGATTGATCCCATCTTACAACTGCCTGTTCTTTCTCCAGTCCCTTTCTTTCCAGCCAGCTTGACTATTAGAAAAGTGTGAAACTGGTTGGGTTTTATTTAATATTTTTAATATATTGAGAAGCATGGTCTGCCTGGACTGCACTTCTCTAACAATGAGAAATAAAATTGTGCAGCTATTTTAAAAGTTGTATATACAATATGTGTGTAAAAAAATGTAAAAAAAGAAAAAAAGGACAAAGGGGTTGCTTTGTTCTATTTCAGTTTCAAAAACCACTACATGGTACAAAATTAGAATAACATCTAGGGACAATTGGGAAACCTCAAAAAAAAGGATTTTAAGAGGAGATGCATTGGCTCATTTTGTCGTACTTTTGGCTTACTGTTCCCATAGCTGTTACAGTCTGTTTGTTTTTACCCATCAAATTATAGTAAAGATTCCTCAATCATCTGGCTAAAGATTAAGCAAAGGCAAATCTATTTCTGATTATTCATATATCAGTAAGGATGATCTAAACATAATAGTAATGCACATCTTTTGGTATCTGGTTTTATTTTTTGGCCTTCTTGAGAAAGTCTCATAACAGAACAATGCCATGTGCTCTTATAGTCCTCAAAATGAAAGCTATTAGTCATAAACCCTAGAAAAAGAATTGATTAATGGTTCTTTTATTTTCTAACTTTACAATGTTGTAGATATTATAAAAATATTTTAATTTCATATTGTTTACATCATGCAACAATCTAAGCCTCGAATTCTTCCTTGGGGTGATCAAGAAAATGTTTACTCACCATCTGACACAGTGCCAACCTGAACCTAGGTTAAGAATATTCTTAATTTTTTTATAGAGAATTGCCCCTATGGGACTTGAAACACAACATCTTGTGCTAAAAACTTCAGGTTGGCAATTTTTTGAAAGTTTCATTGGAGAAGAGCTTAACATTACTTCCTATTTTGACTGATAAATTTTATTTCTCTTCACTAATACTCTTGAATTAATAATCCAACACACATGAGTGAAATTTTTCTTTCGTTAGAAACACACATCATCTTTCTGTATGAAAGTATAAATTGTATGGTTTCAGATACATAAAAATTGATGAAGGCAAGTGAAATGTTTGTAATTTTTAGATTATTACTGTATGTATATTTTATTTTAAATCTAATAAAATTAGGGACAACAAGCAGCTTGCTGGGGTTCTTGGGTTGCTACTTGAGAGTTAAAATTATCAATACTCCTATAAAGCAGGATATGTCAGCCATAGAACAAAAGATCTGTTGTTGCTACCTGAAAAGTTTACAAGTATTTATTGTGTATTTGTTACATTGTTTGAAAAGATGAAATTTGTTTAAGATTCTTTTTGATACATCAAGAAGAGGCCTCCTTGTACAGACTGAAATTATGTGTTAAACATATTAGAGAATATAACTGACACAAATTGATTTTTCTTGGTGGAAAACAACTCAATTTGGTAAAGTTTAAAAAAATTTTATTTTTTGCAGTACAAGGGACTGAAGCCAGGGGCATTCTACCTCCGAGCTGCACCCCCAGCCCTATTTTTTATTCTTTATTTTGAAACAGGGTCTCACTAAGTTGCGGAGGGCCTCACTAAGTAGCTGAGGCTGGCCACGAACCCGGATCCTCTGGTCTCAGCCTCCCAAGTACTGGGATTACAAGCGTGCGCCACCATGCCCGGCTGTAAAGTTTAAAATTTGATTAAAGAAGAGAAGTTCTCAGGACGAAGACTGACTAGTTAGAAAGTAATGGAGTTCTTTAAGTACTTGTTGCTTTTTCAGGTTGTGATTTGGCCAATCCCAAAAGCTTTTGCTGAGAATTTTGTTTATAACTTCTGTTTTGTCTTGTTAGTAAACATTCATTTACAACAGAGTTTTGAAGGTGCTGACTGAAAAAACACATGGTTATTCATTCCATATGGAACCCAGAATCAAACAATGGCCTAAATATTTAATGACAAGCCATTCTTATCTCAAAGATTTGAATTCCCTAATATCCCATTTGCAAGTTTTATAAAATAGAGGTTCATAGCGTGAGCATCAGGAAAATGACAGGCTTTCATTTATAACCTGGTAAATGAATTTGTTGCTAGAGACCAACAGTGGCTGTCCAGATTAGAAGAAACTGCTGCAATGTTCCAGGAGCTCACTTTTTCACTGGTGTCGAGAGAGGGCTTAGGTAGAACACAGTTGCACCTGAAAATTGAGTATAAATTACCTAAACCAATGGTTCTCAATGTTGGCTGTACTTTGGAATCACTTTGGAGTGTGTTTTAAAAAGTATCTGTCTTGGGTCCTCTATCATAACATTCTGATGTTGGTCTGGGATATGACTTGGCTATAGGATTTTTTTTAACTTTATGGTAATTTCAGAGATTGAGAACTATTGATCTAAAATTCACCTGAGTTTTCTCATCCGCAAAATAGAGAATTCTTGCTTCCTCCCTTCACTACCTCACCAGGATATTGAAGGTAAAGGAAGAAAAAATGGGAAAGTGCTTGTGCTGTGGATGAAAAGCGCTATTGAAACGCAAAATAGTAGTGTATTTCAGCTGCAACTGTGATCAGGAAAAAAATGTATAATTGAATTTACTGTGTTGCCTTGGGAAACTGGGAGTTCTTTCTTTGGTTCTTTAATGAAGCATGCAGATGTGGACGCAAACGTTACTATTACTCTTATTCATACCATGGTCTTCTGTCATACTTGAGATAGATTGTTTTTATTATCTGGTTTTACATAGGAAAGAAAAAATACCAATAGGCTTGAAGTCTGTAATATTCATTGGCTCATAATTCATTAAAACTTTTCATACAAGGAATTCTGTGGTTAGTAGATATCATTTCATACTTGCCATTATGTCTTCATTTGACTTTTGAATGTTAAGCCATTTATTTCATCTCTCATTCTTTTTTTTTTTTTTTAGTACTGAGAATTGAACCCAGAGGCATTCCACCTCCAAGTTATACCCCAGCCCTATTTTTATTCTTTATTTTGAAACAGAGTCTCACTAAGTTGCAGAGGGCCTCACTAAGTAGCTGAGGCTGGCCGCGAACCTGCAATCCTCCTGTCTCAGCCTCCCAAGTACTGGGATTACAAGCGTGCGCCACCACGCGTGGCTATCTCTCATTCTTAAATAAGGTTAAATACAGATTTATGAAAGCAAGTAGGTTTTGTCCAATGCAGTATGTGAAGTCATGGCTAAACGATGAGGCATCTTCTGCCTTTTAGGTATGATTTGACTGGGGACTTTCAAAAATAACAAAGCCCTAAACCTTATAGAAATTATTAACTTTTTTTGGTACTGGAGATTGAACCCAGGGGCATTCTACCTCCAATCTACACCCCCAGTTCTTTTTACTTTTTATTTTGAAACAAGGGTTTGCCAAGTTGCTGAGGCTGGCCTCAAACCTACAATCCTGTCTCGGCTTCCCAAGTACTGAGAAAACGGGTGCGTCACTGTACCCAGCTTTATAATTACCTTTTAACCCAAGTCTCCAAACTATTGTTTATATAGACTGTAACATTAGTAAATTTTTTGAATAATTTTAAGAAATGAACAGCTTGAAGAGATAGAAACTTAAGGTGTTTTAAAGAATAATGTTATAAAGATTACAGAAATCAAGACCACCACAATTGGGACTGTGGTAGACACGACCACTCTGAAGCCTTTATTAGGAAGGAAGGGTCCACACTCAACCCAAATCCTCATGAACATCCCTCAATTCCTCTGCTGAATGTAATCTCTCCTTCCTTGAAATTTCCTTAGTTTTATATTTTATCTCTACTTAACTCATGCTGTATGACTTTATATCTTGTATAAAATTATTTTATTTATTTATTTATTGGTGTCTTAGCTCCCCTAAACTAGGACAGGAACTCTGATGGACTCGCCTTTGTAGTCACATCTCTGAGCTCAGTAGGCAGGTGCTTGCATATTTATTGAGGAACAGAGAAAGAACTATGTAGGAAGACAAGCTCCTCTGAAGTTACAGACCATCGTAGCAAAAGCTAGATGAGAAGGAAATTCTTTGTCGTAGTGCAAGTGAAGCAGAAAGGGAAGGGATACAAACCTGAGGCTAGTGAAGAAGTAATTACTGTGAATGCATTTTAGCCATTCCCCTTGATTGTAAATATTGGGAAACTGATTTTTAGTTCTTGGTGTAGATTTCATATTTGTTTAGAATGAAATTAGAATTCTGTATTTTAATTTTTTTGGAATTCTGTTGTTTTGCCTTAGTTTCCTAATAAAAAGTTAAAACAAACTAACCACCTGTGATTGCTTACAAGTTAAAAAGGAACATTTTTACACATTGGTCAGAAAGAAAAAGTGGGGTGCGTTAGTAGCCAAAGGTGGTAATGGAATTGCCCTATAAATTCCATGGCTTTTAATAAAAGAATCCACATTTCCCATGTTTAGAAGGGAACATGGGCGGCACGGTAGTTCTCTAGGGCCCCGTTCCTGACTGGTTCTGCCCTCAGCTAACACTTGATAATGCAGTTGTTTGCCAAGAGTTCTAAAAGGCAGGCAGGCAGGCTAGTCCTGGACTGGCTGCACAAGAGCTCTTGTGATCTAAAAGTGTAGAAGAAAATCAGTTGACCATGTTGCTAAGTATACTAACATGTTAAAAGTTATACAAAGTATTTTAATTTTCCAAGAGAAAAGTAAGTAGGTGTAAATTTCTGTATCTTTTTGTTTAGTGGAAAGACACCACGGACAGCTTTCCAGTCTGTTGTCCTAGTTTCTTTTTTGGATCCTCCCCCAGACCAAATGCTTGTGTGTGTGTGTGTGTGTGTGTGTGTGTGTGTGTGTGTATTACTGGGGATTGAACCCATTTTTTTGGCACTGGGGATTGAACCCAGGGGCATTCTACCTCCAAGCTACACCCCCAGCCCTATTTTTTTATTCTTTATTTTGAAACAGGGTCTCACTAAGTTGCGGAGGGCCTCACTAAGTAGCTGAGGCTGGCCACGAAACCGGATCATCCTGTCTCAGCCTCCCAAGTACTGGGATTACAAGTGGTGTGCCACCACGCCCAGCTACCAATTACTTTCTTATTATTATTATTTGTGGTACCGGGGATTGAACCCAGGGGCGTTCTACCTCCGCGCTACACCCCCGGCCCTATTTTTTATACTTTATTTTGAAATCAGGTCTCACAAAGTTGCGGAGGGCCTCACTAAGTAGAGAGACAGAGAGAGAGAGAGAGAGAGAGAGAGAAAGAGCTGAGGCTGGCCGCGAACCCGGATCCTCCAGTCTCCGCTTCCCAAAGTACTGGGATTACAAGCGTGCGCCACCACGCCTGGCTCCAATTACTTTTTATTTAATGTATTTATTAGAGTATGTTGTCAGCAACATGTTCTTTAAACTTAAGAATATAGTTTGCTGAAAGAAGTAGTCCTCAGAATTTAAGATGGTCACTCAGCTTTCATATGTAGGATTTCATGATGAGTGACTCAAGAACCAAGAATTGTTTAGGGAGTTCCCTTAGGTCACCCTGTTGACAGTGCTTAATTTCTGATTTTTTTTTTTTTTTTTTTTTTTTTTTTGGTGGTAGTACTGGCGATGGAACCCATAGGGCATTCTACCTGTGGGCTACACCCCAGTCCTGTTTTTTAAATTTTTTGTTTGGAAACAGGGTCTCACTAGATTGCTGAGAGTCTCACTACTTGTTGAGGCTGTCCTCGAACCTGCAATCGTCCTGTCTCAGCCTCCCAAGTACTGGGAATACAGGCGTGCACCACCATGCCTGGCTTCTCTTTCTTTTAAAATGGGAAAACAGTCAGGCATGGTGATGCATGCCTGTAATCCCAGTACTTGGGAGGCTGAGACAGGAGGATCACAGGTTCAAAGCCAGCCTCAGGGAGACTCTCAGCAACCTAGTGAGACCCTGTTTCCAAATTTAAAAAAAATTAGGGTTCAGAGGTAGAATGCCCCTGACTTCAATCCCCAGCACCACAACCAATCACTAAAACAGGAAAACGTAAGAAAAAGATTACGGTTTGAGTTTCTATTTCCCTTGAGAAAGGCTCCCTGAAATAAAATGCTGATGTTCTGGGTTTGATTAATTAGAGGTATAATGAGAATATGTCATATATCTGTTTATTTTAATGTAGCTAACTTGTTCCCTTTCCCCAACCAGTATTTAAAGTGTTTTTTATTCGTCTGTGCCCCTTTGTTGGCCACCTTTGCCTTTGAAGGAAAGGAGGCTTAAGGCTGGAATGAGCTGTAGTGACATTGCTCCCCCTTCAGTTGGCCAGAGTGATGTCATTCACGACCAAATGTCCAGAGCAGAAGAGGGCATGGACAGATGGCTACTTGCCAAAAGGCATGGTGGTAGCACAGGCTGGCTGCGTTAAGTTTTTGGAAGTAGCCGAATGCATCCACCTTTCCAAGCAGAGCCTGTAGGAATAGTGAACTTAAGTACCTATGAAATCACATGGAACTGTTAGCAACTCCCTGGGTCATGCTGGATTGTAAGTGTCTGTAATTGAGCCATAACTTCTGAAATTGCAGAGGATCTCCCTGCCCACCCAGCTATTAGACACTTTGTAATTTAGGAAGAATGATAAAAGCAGGAAAGATAATTCAGAATTCATTAAATATTTCCTACACCCTTTATGTACCAGGCTCTCGCTAGGTACTAGGGCTGTAGAGATGAGAAACACAAACTAAAACCAAAAACACAGTCTGTTCTGAAGTTGTTCACAAGCTACTATGAAAGCGAATGCGGAAACAGACTACCATGAAACAGTGGAATAATTCCTTTAATGGAATTATATATGAGGTCCAGTGTGGCATAGGACAGCAAATATTCGACTTAACCTGGGGTGGGATATCTAAGTGGAGTCTTAGAGGATGGGTAGGATCTAAAGACAGATCCACTCTTTGAGACAGATGAACAGTATGTGCACAGGTAGGTCCAGTATGTCTGGAAACTGGAGGAGCGGTGGGAGAGGGTTTGGGTTGGGAAAATTGAGGCCAGATCATAATAGTCAAGCTAAGGAGTTTGGGCTTTATCCTGTTTTTCATGGGGAGGCTATTCAAAGATCTTCAGCAGGAGCATGGCACGATTCATGGTATTTTCCAGCTGCAAAAAGCAGTAACAGAAAGGTGAGAGTTGGGAGGTCTAGGCAGGAAATGATGAGGACCTAAGCCACGGTGAGTAAGAATGTAGAGGAGCGATGTATTTAAGAGGTATATTCAGGGAGATAAATGGCATCATTTGTATGTCAAGAGTGAGACACTTAGACATTGGTGTGGACATTTGGAGAATCATGGGACTCTTTTAAGATAGGAAATTGTAAAGGAGGATAAGATTGGGTGGCGGTAATGGGATCAAACTCTAACACATTGAATCTGAGGTAGAAAGAGTCAAAAGGCAGTCGTAAATATTAAGTTTGGACTTAGTGCAGTCCACTCAAAGAAATGCTTTCCTCAAGGACTCCACCAGCTCTTCAATACAGTCGGTCTAGCGAGGGGAGGGGATGCCAGGTGTGTACATAGAAAGGACAACCACCAGCCAGACATGGTGGCGCACACTTGTAATCCTAGTACTTGGGAAGCTGAGACCTAGTACTTGGGAGGATCACAGGTTCAGGGCCAGCCTCAGCTACTTAGTGAGGCCCTCCGCAACTTAGTGAGACCTTGTTTCAAAATAAAGAATAAAAAATAGGGCTGGGGGTGTAGCTCGGAGGTAGAATGCCCCTGGGTTCAATCCCTGGTACCACACACAAAAATAAATAAAAAAAAATAAAAAGAACCTGGGCATGGTGGCACATGCTTGTAATCCCAGTACTTGGGAGGCTGAGACAGGAGGATCACAGGGTTGCAGCCAGCCTCAGCAGCTTGTGAGGCCCTCCTCAATCTAGTGAGACCTTGTTTCAAAATAAAGAATAAAATAGGGCTGAGGGTATCTCTTGGAGGTAGAACGCCCTTGGGTTCAATCCCCAGTACCACCAAAAAATAAAAAATAATAAAATAAATAAATAAATACAAAGGACAATCACCTGTCCATCTAAGTCATGCTCCTACTAACTAGAGGCTGGTGGGAGATTACATTTGCCCCCATGCCCACATCTCTGAGTTACAATCCTAGCACTTCCAATTTTTCAAGTGCCTCTTAAATTTTTTGAGGAGTTCAGTAACTTTCTACATTTTGGCTTTTAGGAAAGACCACGGCACTGCTGTGAGCCATGACATGGTTTTCTGAGCAGACTCCTTCCTTCCTGGGGCTGTTTCCTTCTCTGCTAAAAGGAGGAGGCTGACCTAGCTCAATGGTTCTCATTTCCAGATGTCCACTGGAATCCCCTAGAAAGCTTTTTATTTTTAAAGTCAGTTCTACTGAGACATAATTGACATACAAAAGCTACATATATTTAATTTGTTCAATTTGGTAAGTTTTGACATATGTATACATCCATCACAGTCAAGTTACTATATACCTGGGAAGCTTTTAAAGAAATAAGATAGCTGGGTGTGGTGGCATATGCTTGTAATCCCAGTACTTGGGAGGCTGAGACAGGAGGATCACAGATTCGAGGACAGCCTCTGCAAGTAGTGAGACTCTTATCAACCTAGTGAGACCCTGTATCAAAATAAAAATAAAATAGGGCTGGGGGTATAGCTCAGAGGTAGAATGCCCCTGGGTTCCATCCCCAGTACCACAAAAAAAGAAAGGAAGGAAGGAAGGAAGGAAGGAAGGAAGGAAGGAAGGAAGGAGAAAGAAAGAAAGAAAGAAAGAAAGAAGAAAGAAAGAAAGAAAGAAAGAAAGAAAGAAAGAAAGAAAGAAAGAAGAAAGAAAGATTTAATTCTATTTAATTTGCCCAGAACAAATTAAATTCCATAGGGTATAAGGATGAACTTGGGCACCAGTATCAGTATTTTTTCCCCAGATAATTCTCCCCTGAACCAGGAGATCACCATTCAGGACTAACATGTGAGGAAGCTGAGAGCCACAGCAAAATCTTTATTTTATGACCAGGAAAATTTTATGACAAAAAAGAGCTCCTGGTTTATACTGAGAGCGAGGCACTGGCAGAGCCACAGCCAGTGAGAACCCAAGTCATCTAACTTCTATTGATCTTTCTGTGACCCCTAGTGAGCTAAATTTAAACGGTATTTAAAAGATGTCATTGTCCTTATCAGGATTCCTCCAGGGAGCGATGGATTTGGTCCTTCTGGACTCAGGGTGGCCATGACATTTGGGTATTAAGCCAAAGCTGAGAAGCCGCACCAGTGATAAGTCACATCTGAGAATCAAACTTTTTACTTCTCTGACAAAAGGAGATATAATTGTTGAAAATGTCTGCAGGAAAGAAATCGTGGAACCTAATGTTATGGGTTGAATTGTGTCCCCCTAAAACTCCCATGTCGAAATCCTAATGCTCAGGTACTTTAGAACGTGACCTTTTTAGATATAGGGTCATCTCAGATTTTATTAGTACAGATGAGGTCTGGCAGAAATAGAATGGGTCCCTAACCCAGTATGATTGGTGTCTTTATAAAAAAGGAGAGATTTAGATACAGACACACACACACACAGAATGTCATGTGAAGACGAAGGCAGAGATCTGGGTGAGCCAGCAGGAGCCAAGAAACGCCAGGCTGCCAGGGAGCCGCCAGAAGCTGGGGAGAGGCCTGGAGCACATTCTTCCTAAGCCAGCTGTGCTGCACCTTGATCTTGGACTTCTCCCTTCCAGAACAGTGAGATGATACATTTTTGTTGTTTGAGCCACCAAGTTCATGGTACTCTGCTCTGGCTGTTATGTCTTCTATCAATTCTGTTTTCTGTCTGGAGGCAAGTTTCATGCTGTGTTTGGTTGTTCACTGGACAAAGGGTAAGGTCAGCAACAATTTTAGAGGTGTTATAGATTTGCCAGAAAGTCTTTTGTCAGGTTGCAATTGTAACCCAGTGTTTGGGAAGTGGTTAAAGGCATGGATTCTGGAATCAGGACTGCCAGAATTCAAACCCCAGTTCTACCTCTACTAGTTCTGTGACTTTGGGCAGGACATTTGATTTCTCCATGCCTGGGTCCCCTTATCTGCAAGATGGGGAGGAGCTAACTCTACCTACTTTAAAGGTGATGTAAAGTGGGAGCAGTGGCGCACACCTGTAATCCCAGCACTTGGGAAGCTGAGACAGGAAGATCACAGGTTCAAGTCTCAGCAACTTAGCAAGGCCCTCAGCAACTTAGCAAGACCATTTCAAAATAAAGAATAAGAGCTGGGCGTGGTGGCGCATACTTGTAATCCCAGTACTTGGGAGACTGAAACAGGAGGATCACAGATTCACGACCAGCCTCAGCTACTTAGTGAGGCCCTCTGCAACTTAGTGAGACCCTGTTTCAAAATAAAGAATAAAAAATAGGGCTGGGGTTGTAGCTCGGAGATAGACTGCCCTGGGGTTCAATCCCCAGAAGAAAGAGAGAGAGAGAGAGGGGAAGGAAGGAAGGAAGGAAGGAAGGAAGGAAGGAAGGAAAGAGGGAAGGAAGGAAGGATAAAAATAGGGCTAGACGTGTAGCTCAGAAGTAGAATGCCTCTGAGTTCAACCTCCAGTACCATAATAATAGTAATAATAGTAATAATAATATTAATAGCATATTTAGGCAATCTGAAAGAAAAAAGACAAAAGAGGCTGAAAGGAATGAGAGGGAGCAGATACAGAGGGGGACAGCAAGGCAACCCCACAGTGCGGTGGAGCCATGGGAGTCTCGGGATGGAGCCGTGCAAGCCCAGGCTCTGTGATCAGGAGCTGCATCTTAGCAGGACCTGTTTTGCTCAGTCAAGGGTAAGAACAAAAAACTCAGGTCTTTTGGAAGCTATCCATCTTGCCTCATGCTTCTGTTCTCTGCTTTAAGAGAGAGTAAAGATTGGTGAGGTTCGAAACTCAAAAGAAAGCCAGAGGCTGGGACCTGCTTTTGTTTGGCTGGTCTGGAGTCACTCACCGGCTGTGGCTGGCCGCTCACTCTGGGCACCGCAGAGGAGGGCTGTCGCGGTGTTCTGAGCCGCTCCTTCTCTTGTGTGCATAATGCTCACATTTCTCACTGGGCTCCTTTCCTGGACACACCAGCGCTTAATTCTGGTTGCCTTGGGGGTGCTGAAGCGAATCGAGGGCCACGGCCTGGAGGGGAGTTTGGGGATGAGGTGAAATGAAGATGTACTCTAGGGAAAGGATGGCAAAGGGATGCTATGGCAGAGCTTCTGCTGTGTGGACCAAGTGAACTTCCCTGCTTCAGAGAGGGGCACCCGGAGCTGCTGGCTCGAGATAGAAAAGCAGCTCTGGTGGGAAGATGGAGCTATACCCGCCCAGGGGACTCAGGCCTCCCCTCCCTCTACACGCCTGTATGTTCCCCAATTTCATGACCAGCCATGGCCTGCCACCTTCACTCCCAGGTCCCTGGTATAGGGACCCTGTGAGGAGTTAAAAGCCTCTTCCCCATCTGTAATCCCAGTACTTGGGAGGCTGAAACAGGAGGATGCCCAGGTTCACAGCCAGCCTCAGCAACTTAGCAAGGCCCTCAGCAACTTAGTTGAAATGCCAAGTTCGTGATCCCACCAAAGACCACCAGGGAGCCGATTCCGATGCAAAACACATGAGGGTCTTTTATTCAAGCTCGAGCTTGGGCTCCTACGGTGCACCAACAGGGAGAAGCCCCTTGCTCTCCGAGAACAAAGCTTTTATCCCCCAAGGAGGCAGCCCATCCCACCTTTACATTGATAGGTTAGTTTAAAACATAAACTTGTTGGCGTTCCCTGGTTGGTTTAACTTTCGCGCCTTAGGTAGGGGTCATCGTTAGGGAAACCTTAACCTTATATGGTGACCTCTTAGCTGGTTGGTTGGGCCCGCAGTACCTTTTTCAGGATGGGCGGGGGGCCTGCTGACTCTGTCCAGGATGGGCGGGGGGCCTGCTGACTCTGGTCAGAATGGTCTCGCCCAGCCCAAATTACTGGAGTTCTAAACCCAGGTGTGTTTGACACTGATTGGCTGTTTCTAGGGGTTGCTAGGGACAAGATC
>PVJS01009402.1:0-50430 GCA_004027185.1 Glis glis
GTTCTTCTTTATTGCTGAGTAGAATTCCATTGTGTGTATTTCCCATAATTTTGTAATCCATTCATCTGTTGATGGACATCTAGGTTGGTTCCATAATTTGGCCACTGTGAATTGTGCTGCTATGAACATGGGTATGCAAATATTACTGTTGTTTTCTAGTTTCAATCCCTTTGGTATGATACCCAGTAGTGGTATAGCCGGATCATATGGTGGATCCATTCCCAGTTTTCTGAGGAATCTCCACACTGATCTCCATAGTGGTTGAACTAGTTTGCAATCCCAGCAACAGTGTAGAAGAGTCCCAATTTCCCCACATCCTTGCCAACATTTGTTGTTGTTTGACTTCTTAATGATTGCCATTCTAATTGGGGTCAGATGAAATCTTAGAGTAGTTTTGATTTGCATCTCCCTGATTGCTAATGATGTTGAACATTTTTTCATGTATCTATTGGCCATTTGTATCTCTTCTTTCATGAAGTGTGTATTCATTTCAGTTGCCCAGTTCTTGGTTGGATTGTTTGTTTTCTTAGTGTAAAGTCTTTGAAGTTCTTTGTATATCCTAGATATTAGACCTCTGTCAGAGGGATAGCTTGCAAAGATCTTCTCCCATTCCGTAGGCTTTCTCTTTAAGCTCTTGATGGTTTCCTTTGATGAACAGAAACTTTGTAGTTTAATGCTATCCCACTTATTAATTCTTGTTTCAATTTCCTGTGCTTTGGAGGTCTTGTTGAGGAAGTTTCTACCTGTGCCTATATGATGGAGTGTTGGACCTATGGCTTCTTCTAATAATTTCATAGTCTCTGGTCTAACATATTTTTCTTGGATTTGTATGTTTCCTTCAGATAAATACCACTTTTTTTCTCCTATCTTTTAAAATGTTCAGTTTTATGTTATATAAGGAATATTTACCCCCCCCCACCCACTTAAATGAACACTTCCAATTTCTGGGTACATATAATAAAGATTGATAATGCCTGATGCAAACATTATTGTTAGAAAATATAAGAGATTTTTTAGGGTTTAATGACCCAATTTTATAACTGTGCATTAGTAGTCTATTTTAAAATATAAGGTCTTTATCACACTGTGGAGAATGTGACTGACAGAAGCAGGTTAACATTTGCCTTGGAAAGGTACAAGGGTCATGGAAAGCCATGATGAGCTAGCTGAAAGTAGCCTGTTCCTCCAAGGTAAATGTTCCTGTGTCTCTTGCTGGCGCCTACTCCCAAATATCCCGCTTATCAAACATTGTCTCAAGGATCTTATGCACATCTTCAGTGGTTTTATTGCTAACCACTATCTCAATGACTCCCTACAATTGTTCTGCGGCCAGCCAAGTTAAACGTTAACCTCTAGCCCTCGCTGCATGTATACTAGTTAAATTTTACCTCCCAGGTTCTGCACGTGGATGCAGTAGCATCCATACCTCAATCATCCCCCTTAAGAATGAATAAAAGCTGTGGACCAGTGTCCAGTGGGGCCTTCGCCTGAGAGTGAGGTCCCCTGGCCTGCCCCTCTCAATCTGCTCTGTGTCTGCATCATTCTTTCCCCCCAAGGTGTGCTGAGGGATGGTTACCGACATCACACTGCCTAAATCTGTTATTTAAAATTTATATGGTCTCCCAGCTATATATTATACATTTCTCTCCATCATCTAATTAGATGCAAAAAGTATGTATCCAAAAAGTCTCTTCTAATTGGGTCCAGGCAAAAGAGATGTTAATTAAGTACCTACTATAAAAAGGACTCATTATTCAAATTTTACTTACTTAGATCACACAAAATCTCCATGAGATATAATATCCCTTGAAAGAAAATGACAGTCAAAGAGATTATACAGCACCAAGCAGACAGATATTAACCCCAAAGTCAAGGTTTTTCTGTTTAAAACTTAAAAGTGAAATATTATCTTACCTACATTCTAGCATAGAATTTTTACATCCCATTGCTTCCTTCTTTCCTTCCTTCCTTCCTTCCTTCCTCCTTCCTTCCTTCCTTCCTTCCTTTCTTCCTTTCTTCCTTCTTTCCTTCCATTTTTAGTTTCCATGGGAATAAACTAAGTAGTTTTCATTGTCTAATTTGTGGTTGCACTTCAAATTTCACATAATTTCTACTACAGCTTTATTCTTTACCCATCTCAGGCTTCCATTCCTTTAGACAGGGTTGACCTGGTCCTTTGCTTGATCTTAAGATTGGGCAATGATGGAATTAGGAGATGGGTACAAACTGGAAAGACACCAAACCCACTTTTGTTCTCATGCTAAGGCTTAGTAACCCAAGGTCATAATGAAGGAATTCAAACTTGAAACAAGAATTCTAAATGTGATGTCAGGGTCACTAGCATATTGTATAACTATTTACAAAGACAAAGGTAACATGCAGACTTGTACAGTAAAGCTATCTCTTCACATGATAGAACTTCAAAAGTCCCATATTTTGAATAGATGTGTGGTTTGCTATTTTTCACAGTTTGAAGGAACATGTGGCCATTCTCTACAAAGTACCCTTTACAATTTTCAAGGTTCAATATATTTCTTCATATCTTGGGAAAGTGATTGTATTTCCATCATATGCTACCTTGGCTTGGCATTAAATGCCAGAGTCAATGCATCCAAATCATACTTATTTCAGAACACTTTCCAGCTGGTTGATCCAGAATAATCTGTAGAGTTTTAATGGATCAACTGGTCCTCTCAACTTTTATGGGGTCATTTCCTTGTACTGTCTTTTCAAGGGCCAATGAAATTCTGCCTTGGTCATTATTCTGGAGATATAAATGTTTACTAAGAATTCAGTGAAATTGAGTCTACTCCCAACCTCATATTTTCTTTATATTTTAGTTCTTATTATTATTTAGTTTATTATTGCCAAATTGATTGGGAAATAACTCCAAGGTTTTATCAATTTTAAAAGGCACTATAAAGAAAATATGCTAATGTTAATATAATCAAGCTTTGAAACCACACACACACACACACACACACACACACACACACACACACCTTTGGTTTATATCCCAATCTGAATTTGAGTGTCATTCCATACATGTAAAGTTCACCCAACATATCTTTTTTTCTTACCTTTTCATCTGGGTGGCAGGCTACTCTACAAATCTCATAATATCAAGCCTTTTCTCTGTAAGTCTGTTCCAGAAATATGCAGTGAAACTAAGTTGATCCCTGAGCTAATATATCCAAAGCATTCTACATATTTATTTTTTTATTTCCCTGTTGAGGTCATGACGCTCACCCACAATCTTTTGAAATTATCTCCAGCTTCTCCATGTTTAAGACATTATCCTTTGGGAAAATGATTTATCCCAATTTAGACCTGTTACTCTGTATTTTCTAGTCATTCACAGGTTGGCTATGTCTCAGATCTTCTAAGCAAATCAACAGGCCTATGAAATGGAATCGTTCCCAAGACAGATTCTTCCAAGTTCAATTCATCTGATTCCTTGCAATTGATCCTTTCCCAAGGCAGTGTTAGATAAAGAGTAGTGCACAATGGCCTTAATTCTTCCTTTCATACTTTAGTGGGGATAGGTGAAAAGAGAAAGGAAAATGAGAAGCAATGCTTTAGCTTGTAAATTAGTTTTACCTTAAGGTCACTAGTCTTTGGTTCTTACAGGACTAAACACACTACACTGAAAAATATCAACCCCAGTTGTTTGATGAACAAGACATGTTACTCTAGGGTATAAATATTTTAGGAGTACTCAAATACATATTTATAAGTATATCCTACATAGTATGTTAAATACAATTTCATAATCTTTCATTAACATTTCTTAAACATTACATTTTAGCTCCTCTAATTGTAGACATTGATATATTTTCAATGTATGGCCTTATATTTTGGAGGGCATAATTAATCTTATGCACATTTTTGGAAAAATACTTGGTGGGTCAATCTGACAAGTCTCTTGATTCATCAGTTTCCTGATTCCAAAGTATCTTTATTCTGTAGATGAAGACAATTTACTCTTTAGTACAGGTCTAAGGTGTACTTGGCAAGTCCTTTGTGGACTGACAATGGTAACTCAAAGCCCTGTAGGCTCTCTTGACCTCACTGTGTTTAGTGCATAAAAGAAAAAGGAGACTAGAAGGATTTGTATGACTCGATTCTTACATTTTTTCCATCAGATACATTTCTACCAAAAAGATAAGCATAATTGAGATAATGAACAAAAGGTACAGACTACGCAGAGTGCAATGCCTACTGCTCGCATGCTGTAACCCTTTGTACATCATTACAGAGTTTTGATATATTTTCTTATCGAGATTTTTTTTCCAAATTTTGATTGCTTACCTTTTTACATTTGACATATAAACTACTTGGAAATAAGGGAGATGATAAGAATAACAACAACAACAACAAAAAAAAAGAGACAGGAGACAAAGTCTACCGACTTTGAAATTTTGCTCTGACCATCCACCCACCAGAGTATTTATAGTTCTATTGCAGGCCTGCCCTGCTCATCTGGGCAGCTGTTAGATATTCTGCTGGCAATAGGAAAGCAATTCATTCTTCAAATCCTTAACCACAGCAGTGAACTAAGGCAATAAGAGGTAGGAAACCTGATGGGCAAGTGAATAGGTGTTGGCAAACAGGAAATTTAAGAACATCAGGATATCCAATTTGGCAAAAGAAATTCTATTTCTTCCTTCTACCAGTGTGTTAGGCAGCTTCCCACATCATAAATTGAGATAAGCAGCTTATAAAGGGAATAGGCTTATTTATGGCCCACAGTTTTGGAGGCTCCAGTCCATAATTTTTTTGGCCCCATTACTTTTAGGCCAGCACATGCTGGTGGGAGTGTGTGGTGGAGCAAAACTGTTCACCTCATGGTTGGGAAGTAAAAAAAAAAATTATGAGGGGGGCAATTGGTCCACTATCATACCTTCTTCATTAAGGTAAGAGGTAGGGGACAGGTGGTCCCAGTATCCCCTTTAAAGGTATGTCCCAAATGAGCTAAAGACCTCCCACTGGACCTCACCTCTTAAAGTTTCCACTTTCTCCCAATAGTGCCATGTGCTGGGGATCATGCCTTTCACCCACAAATTTTTGGGAGATACTTACCCAACCCATAGCAACCACATAATTGAACATTCCCCATATTTCTACCTTTATCTGAAGATAACTCCTAGGCAGAAGAAACACATTAAGTTCATGATAGCATTTGAGGAATAGTGGCAAGAGATTATGAATATATTGGTACCTTCAAGAAGTAAAGAGAAGGGGTCAAAAGAGGATGTATCAGTCAGCAGCCTCAGCATCTAGAATTGAAATGTACAAGGTCAGGAGACTATTTACAGATCAGGGTTTAAGGAACCAAGAGATGTTGAAGTACTCAGAAATCAACAACAGCAGGAGGACATCCCTCCTTTTAATGTGACAGGTAGAGGAAACTCTTATTGACGTGCTATAAGAGATAAAGAAATGGAGGAAAACTGCCTGGCATGATTAGAGTTTTAGAGAAAAACAACAACACTCAAAACATGAAAGTGAAGCACCAAGGGAGTGGGGAACAGAAATACCCTGGGTACTCTGCTGGCACCTCCACTACCCCACATTCTGTCTATCCAGAAACAAGAGAGCAAGATGCCCAGGTTTTGCAACTTACAGTGTTAACCTCTGGGGTAAAGCATAGGGCAGAGAAGAGACAATGAATCTGGAGGGGACAAATGGAAAAGAAAAGAAAAAGTTCAGAGGAGAGAGTGAAGAAAGATGGGGAGGCAGTATATCGTGGGTCATTTGTTACATTGATATGTTATAGTGGGCAGACACCCAAACCTCATAAGGAGTGTAGGCCTAGGAAAACATTTCTTTCATTTTTCTTTCCTACTTCCTTCTTGTCTCCATGTAGCAATTCTTTTTTAGTTTTAGTGAATGCAACTGCATTAAAGGAGACCGCATAGTTATGAAGCATTTTTTGGGTTCCCCATTATTCTTGGGTGAAAAGAAAAAATGTAGGGCATTCCAGTTGGCATTTCTCATTGCTGTGATTCAATAAACCTGATGACAACAACTTGGAGGAAGGAGATTTATTTGTTCACAGTTCTGGAGATTTCAAGGGTTCAGTGCATGTTAGGCTGTGTGAAGTCTGTGGAACTCAGGTCATGGTGGTGGGTGGCAGCAAGAGAGAGCACAAGGGCTCTGCTCTCACACCAGGAGGCTGGAAGCAAGAGAGAGAGGCAGGGAAGGAGGGATCTTATAATTCCAAGGCCATGCCCCTAGGTACCCCTCCTCAGCAACGAAACCTTGCCTTCAATATGGCTGCTTGTCTACATAGGGTCTAGAAGGCAGTTCTAAATCCACACCATAAAACAGAGGAATCCTCAAGGGACATTTAATAGGAGACACCATTGATTTTCAGCCTTCAAGAAAAATTTAAAGGTCTGAACGTATTTGAAAGTATTTTCATAAAGGAAAGTTTTCAACAATATAAATATGCAGGGTATTTAGTTCCAAAAAATTTATTTGTTTTACAACTGAAGCACCCAGATATTTGTTTGGAAACTCGTTTCTTTTTATACACCCATCCTCTTTAAAGTTTAAGAGCAATTATACAGTCATCAGTATGTTAGTAATGATGAAAGGAGTGAGGTGTTCACTTGAGGAGGAATATTTTCTTTGATTCTTCCAAAGAACAGGTAGGAAGAGAGATGAGATATTTTTGAGAAAACTAAGTTTCAGATATCAAATGCTATGCTACTCTTATTTTAAAGCTACTCAGTCATTTTAGAACTGCTTCAGCAACCTTATAGCAATTCTGAAATGGTATTTTGCTTTCACATACTTTTTTTCTATATATGTGTGGGTCATTCTTAATAGAAGCAATAGAAAAAGTGTAATACTTGATTATTTAAATAAATATAAAAATATAGCTATTAAAATTTTAGCTTACATTTCCAAGCATTTAAGATTATCCTTACTTTTTTATTAATCAATAAAAGCTAAGTTTATTAGGCTAATTGCAATCAGAGAGAGTCCAGCCTACAAAGATTCTTAGTACAGTCTCATGGGCAGAAAGTGAGGGGCAATGATAGCTGTAGGTCCTGTGACTTTGGCTGGGTAACATTTTTATTGTGGTTATTCTCACTACTTTAAATTTTTTATTCTTTTTACTGGTTAGTTCCATAAATGTTCAGTACTGAATTAGTGCTGTGAGATGGAAAATTGACTATGCTGAGCAAAAGATTCGAGCATCAGTTAGTGTCTCAGAAGGAGGCAGATAATGCACTCAAAATGGGTTTATCCAAATGAGTTTAATGAAGAGATTACTTATACTTATATGGAGAGCATCATTTAGAAGTGATGATTTATGGTAAAGACATTATTGGATAGTAATATTGGGAAGGCTTTACACTCCGGAGACCAATGGCATGGAGAGAGGGAGCTTATGAAAGCCTATGAAAGCTGCAACTCTAAGAAAGATACAACGGCCAAGAAATACCATTTGGCTAGTGAAGCACAGCCTCTGCTAGCCCTCAGTTAAATAAGGAGAGAGATGAGAGGGTAAATACTTCTTCCTCTCACTCCTTTCTCCTCTCTTGTCTTCCATATTGCTGAACCAACTGACTAGAAGTGCAGAGAAAGGGAACCGGAGATGCTGAGATCTATGGAGCTTTGTCTCCTAAACAGAAAATAGGGTAGAAAAAACTGGAAAAGGGTAGAGAAATGATCTAATGGGGGGAAACTTAAAATATACAGCATAATATGGAAGCTTGGAAGCAAAAGGACTGAATGCGATTTTTCTGATAACATCTGCCAGAATAGAAGTTTCTATATGAGGGTATATCTCAGAGTGGAGATCACTACCAATATTGATAGTAAGTGACAGAAGCAAGGGCTAAGGTCATATTTAATTCAATTCAACCTGAGTTGCAAAATTTTTTCTCTTGGGGCTCTGCATTACAGATAGCTACAGTTTCCCATAGGTAATTGTTATTTTATTTATAAGGTACAATTATTTTGGTAGAAACGGTTAATTAAATCTTTTTTGTTGTCTGTGTGCATTGTAATTATACATCACAGTGGGTTCAATGTGATATAAACATACATGCTTACAGTACTTGGTGTATTTCCCTCAGAATCCCACCCCACTCCCCCTTCCCACCCCGTACATGTTAGTGAGATTGGTAGTGACACCTTCATATATGAACATAATATTATTTAATCTGCTTCCTTCCTTTTTCCCCTCCCCCTAGCATCTCATCCCTTCTACTGTTCTACGGGTCTCTCTCCTCATTTGCCTGAAGTTCCCTTTGTTTCCTATTTTCTCTCTAGCTTCTATCTGAGAGAAACTTATGACCCTTAACTTTTTGAGACTGGCTGATCTTAGTATAACTGTCATTTTATCTTTAAAAAGACTAAAGGAAGAAATAAACAGTAACAGAAACAGAAATAAAGAACAGAGGTCACCATGTCTTGATGCTATGTTAAGTAAGAGCTGGGTTGTGGAGCCACATGCCAATTTAAAAATTACTTTTCAAATGTGATTGCCACAAGGGGACTAGAAATTTAGACCAAATAGTGTTTGGAGGGGCTTCCTTAGGATTATGGAATTATGGAAACAATTATGGAAAAAAAGAAAATTGCTAAGATATCAAGAAAATAAATTAGGAAAATATTTTAAAAATAACTAAGGGGACTGAGAACATAGAATAATCCTGGATTTAAATCAGGTACAATAAAATATCAATATAAAGAATCAGACCATTTTTACTGATCTTTATCATTTTTATCTCTGTTTAAGAAATCCTTGATTTTTATCTTTGTGTTCCTGCGTATATGTGTGTATGTATATGTGTGTGTGTGTGTGTGTGTGTGTACACTCATGTGTAACTGTTATCTAGAACATAGGATAATAACTGTCATCTGCCAATAAGTAGCTGCTAGTTTGTGCCATTTTAAAGTAAAAGTTTCTTTTTGATACGGACCAATAGAATATGAAAATAGTCAGTGTAATTCAAACCCCTATGAAAATTCCATCTTCTCCATTTGCAATTCAAATACTCTCTATTTAATGAAAGAAATAACAACTGGGATAAACTAAACTTTTTTCAGGTTTAGATGCTAAAGAAGTTTTTAAAAAGGGGGTTCCATCTCTATCTTGAAGCAGTGAAGGAAATTGTGAAAGGAAAAGACAACATGAATGGTCTAGAAAATACAGTAAATTCCTTTGGAATTTATAAGAAACAGGAAGACTAGGGAGAACAAGAGTGCCTGGGGAAGGAGCTCGTGAGGCAGGAGGGCATGACTAAATGTTCAGTTGTGTGGAGGTTTGGAGTGAAACAGAGTCTCATGAAGTTGTGGAGGGCCTCACTAAGCTGCTGACACTGGCCGTGAACCTGGGATCTCCCTGTCTCAGCCTCCCAAGTACTGAGATTACAGATGTGTGCCACGGTGCCGGGCTTACTCTGTTTTTACCTGCTCTCCTTTATCTCCTGCTCTTTTTTCCTCATTCTGTGAACACTGCATTTTTTGTTTGTGGCTGGACCATCTGCTAATTCTGGAATATGTCTGTGTTCAGTCAGTCATTAGTATGCTTTAATCGTCACTTGTGAAAATGGCTAAAAGAACTCTCTTTTTCATTTATTTTCCTTTTCCAAAAATCATTCTGATCTTTTTAACGTTTTTCACTCACATTTCAGCCGGTCACTAAACCTGTTTTTGAATATTACTTTCTAGATCTCCTCTGAAGGATATAATTACTTTTTCAGCCATTTTGAATTGATTTCACTGTTCTTTTCTTAAGCTATTCATGTTTGGCAGATTATTTCTATTACTCACAGTTGTTGACATATCCTAGTGTTGATAGTAAATACTTATTACATACCTTCATATATAAAGTGAAATAAATGCACTTGTTAAAACATGAGATTTCCTTAGATTAAAGTGTTAATTGATTTCAGTGTACCACTATTTTTAAATAATTTTTGCTTAAAAAGTTTTAATTCATTTTTGTGTAAGAAGAAATAAGAGTTTAGTCAAAGAGATGTTTTTTGGAAAGAAATAATGAATCCTAGATGAATCGACACAGAGTAATCTTATTCTGGATCAGTCATTTTCCAAACAATTTAACACACACCCATTTCTGTAAAATGGGTATGATAATGTGTCTCCTTGTGTATGGTAGCATTTAATTAATGATTATGTGCTTTTGAATAACGTGCATTCATAAATTCATAGGATAATAACACATTTGCAGTGTATTTTAGTAAAGTACATTGGGAGCTAATTAAAAGAAATGTAACTTGTACTTTTGGGAGAAGTGTTATCTAAGTGTAAATTAGGGGGAGAAGTGGTGGTTAAACCTATACAACTTATCTATCACCACATATTTGAGGCTTAACTCTAATTACAGATTGGACATGTAAGCACACAGCATTTGGGAGACTTCCCCTTACTTCAGTAGGCCTTCTCCATGTCTCTGAAAGAAAGCCTTTCATTTAACAACCAAAATTGTTAATAAGCCTCTTTTTGCTCGGAACAAAAGGTTAGAGGGAAAAGACCTCTTTCAAAGTCATCATATTGGCGGTATTTCTGATCATCTTTTGCAGAGGCTATCTGCCCAACAAGTGTCATGAGAAATGGAGATTATTATTTAGTTCTTTAGACAGAAGAAAGCATGTCTGTGGATTGATAACTCCACCCAGAAAGGGCATTTGCACCTGATGGAAGAGGGAAATTTTGCAGACAGATTTGTGCCTGTCTTCAACCCTTTCGCCATCTGAATAACCCCTGAGGTTAAATAGCTGGTAGACATCTGTAGGCAGAAGTAAGAGAAATGAGATCATCAAGGAACGATATCGTGCTTACAACATGTGGCGAAATGAGTGGCTCTTCACCATCTGTTATTTGTGTGTGTATTTTATTATGTAAATGTTCGTACACACTGCATTCTAAACAAAGGAACATTACTTCCACTTTGTTGGTGCTGCCAAGCTTGCGTATGTGTCCTGGAAAAAGAAAGTGGCAGACAGAAAAATTCAGGGTTCATCTGGCTACTTGTGTCCCTGTCCTTTCACCAGGAGGGTGAGAGACTCTAAGTAGGTTTGATTCCTTTTCTACATCCTGTTAACAAATACAAAACTCGGCTGTGAATGGGAAACAATGTCTTAAATACTACAGTTATGGTCCAAAGCTTCTTTTGCTGGCATCCACGGGGAAAAGATACTAGAAGCTAGGATGCCCTGGGATGGTTCCAATGTACACTAGTGATAAATCCAGGCTAGAAAATAAATTTGGACAGAGAAAACAGGCTCTGTTCAATTTTCTCTCATCTGTTTAATTCCTGGCACACATCTCTGGGTCATGGGAAGGTTCTGGTGCACTGCTGTCATTGTCTCCCCAAAATAAGAGGTGTGTGTGTGTGTGTGTGTGTGTGTGTGTGTGTGTGGGTGTGCATGTTTGGGAGGAATAAAACTAAGGAGATTTGGGTGCCACATATTCTGGTTTAAATTTTCATAAAATTACCAATTTAAATTGAAATGTAATTATCCTAACTGGCATCTTTTTGGCAGCAGCTTAAAAAAAAATCCCTCGGCTTTACTGTACCAAGCAAAAGCCCAGAGGAGTCCTGACACTGGCCTTTAATCAAAAGCTGAAAAGACACAAAAGCTTTCAGATAATCTATGCCAAGCTATCTTGGACAGCATGGAATTGCCTGGAGCACCCTTCTGGTGGCATTTAAAACACCTGGTGCCCTTAGAAAAAAAACATACATCTGTGTCTGCAATTTCTTCTTCTGTAATTCCCTCAAATCTTTCTATCTCAACCCATTCTCCTATCTTTTAAAAGCAAGGATGCTGCAGTGACAGTAAAATAAAGCAGTTTTATTTACCAGGAGAATGATACTTGTCACTGGCTCTGCCTGGGGGTGACAGACTCAGGTGACCATCTGCACAAACACTTCCTCACTGTTTATTTCATGTGGTTTAATATAATTAAACTATCATTGTGCTCATTGATTCAGCTCAAATTTTAATTTGATAATTGGGGAAAAGGTGTGCATTTGAAATGGAGGCAATTAATTGACACTTTAAATGCACTTGAACAGAAATAATTTAAGTTACACCATATTTAGTGGTGACTTAGACTGTTGTGTTTATGCGAATTCTTTCATTTAGCTTCTGTGGTTAATGGATAGAGGTAAATAATGCTCCTCAGTCAAAGTCCTTTTGATACTGGAAGTCTAATTCTGAAATTTGGAAATATTTTTTCTGATACAAATAATCTCATTCATTTCACAGTCATTGGCTTTTCTAGGAAAAAAAAACAGACATTCTAACTTTGAACAAAAACCTAATCATTCATAACTAGCTTCACACATATGCAACATAATTATGCAGATTGTCACATAATTTTGTCAATAGACAGCCTGAGTCTCATTCTAACAAACGCCTTGCACAAAGAAATAATGAAAATAACAATGACATGTTTTTTTCAACTTATAAAATCCGTCTTTCTCATGA
The DNA here is from genome assembly GCA_004027185.1 of Glis glis. NCBI lineage: Eukaryota > Metazoa > Chordata > Mammalia > Rodentia > Gliridae > Glis > Glis glis. The sequence continues at coordinate 12,483 of PVJS01009402.1, forward strand.
CTTGAGTAAAAGAAAGAAAAATAACTAGTTCTCACGTATTTAATATTTCTCCAGTACCAGTTTTACTGTAATTTGTTCCAAAGGAATTTATATATTTTTGGTGAACTTACTGAAATTTTAAAAGGAACCATATTTATGGATAAAGCAGATTTTTTGTGTTAATTATCTTCCATCTGGAAACAAATATGCTTTCGTATATTTTCAGCCTTCAAGAACAAAAGCTAGTTTGTTTTAGCAACTTGCAAAATCTTCATCATTTTTACCAGAGCTCTTTTATTAACAGAGCCTGAAATAAATACTTTTGATCAAAACTCTGAAGCATATTCAATTTTATGAAATGTTAACTAGTACAAATTAAACCAGTAGTAAATGTTACTTAGTGAGAAATATTTGTTGATTCTACATATGCTCTGAGGAGATTTGTTCTTAATATGAAGGGCTGGAGCAATTGCTCTGTTTTACAGATGAAAGTTTATGTTCTTGTTTTAATCTATTATTCAATATTTTTAATACTCACTGTAACCATGGACGAACCTAAGGAAGTTTTGGCAGGTCACTTCAGTTAAGTAACCACACTCTTTTTATTAAAGCTGGAAATCTCATTAAAATAGGCTCTGTGAAGATTTTGTAAACTCCTTCAAATCAAGGTTAGCAATAATGCTCTTAAAAATCTTCTCAGATCAATGTGGTTCTTCGGGTACTTGAAAGTTTCTGAAAGTAAGAAATGCTAAAGAGTATGAACAGACAAAAACTTAAAGAAAATAAAAGAACACACAAAATGTACATGTATAACACACAGACCCGTATACAGAAGCATAGTTGACCTGAAATGAACCTATTTTTCGTATGCTTTCTTTCCATTATTTACTTACAGCTAAAATTTTTCTAAGAAGTCTTTGACAAATTAGCTAATATAATAGTTATAAATAAAAAATAGACCCTTAATATAACAGCCATATAAGCATTGAATTATCACATTGTAACCTATAATTATGTAAAATTAAAATACTAATAATTAATAAAAAGTGAATCCTTCATTACTCTGCAGAATTGAGGTCTTCTAAAAGATCATACAATTTTAAGGCTAGATAGGAACTTATAGATGGCTGATCAGGTTTCTAAGTAACATCAAAATGGAATATGGGCCAGTGATTAAAATATTATGAGAATTCAGCAACTAGTGAGTAGATATGAAGGACCAGAATTATAAAACAGATGTTTGGACTTCCAAAGATGAATTGTTTGTAATTTCAATATATCTGCTGAAATAGCATCAATTTTACATAATTTAACATCTCAATTAATAAATTCATTCATAATCAGGACAATTATTATTGTTTTATTTTTATATTTTAAAAAAAGCATAAAAAATCTAGGTCCTTACTCTCTAAAATATCCTCAGTTAGTCCTCAAATAGAAAGATCACTGATATGTTGCTGGCAGTAGCCTTTATATTTTGAATTCTCTAATGACCCCCTTTCTTAATCTGTATATTTTTTGTTAATTAATTCACAAAATTCTCTTTTTCTCTGAGATTTTTTCTAGTACTGAGAAATTGTTTTGAAAGTTTACTAACTATATATAAGTACTATTTAAGAAATGTTATAAAAGGTGAGGTTGTAAAATTCTTAACTCATGGCTAGCTAGTAGGTAATTTTCCTGAAGTTTGTCTCTATAGCTCATTAAAAATTATTCTTTTTAAAAATGAAGTATTAAGTCATCAACATATTCTATTAATATTTGTTTAAATGGCAAAGACCATCTATCATGAAGAAAACCTCAAATTCCCTAATTGTATTTCAGTTTTGTTCATCAGAATTAATATTTAGCTCTTTTCTAGGTTTTTAGGGTATAAAACCATGTATAATGGAGTGATTCATTTCAAACTAGTTAGCCAATTCACACACACACACAGAAAAAAAACTGCCACAAAGTTAAAAAATAGTATAATATAAAAATAAAAGTAAGTAAATGTGTAGTATCAGAAACAATAGGTATTAAACTTGTCATATTTTCTTATCTGTGGAATAACTGAAAATGTTTTACATTTAAAATTTTTCCCAGGCTAAATATCAAAATACATTGTGTGGGGAATGTAGTTCTTAGTTTCATTAAATATTTTTTCTGTGACCACTTTTTACCAGAATAGTATTAGACACAAGGGAATATGGAAGTGAATGAAATAGAGTACGTTTATGCAAGAAACCTCCAACCTAACAGCTGTAATTGTGGCAGGAATGAAAGTGAAGCATTGGATCACCCATATTGCAGGGAGATATTTAAGATACCTTTGATCTATAAGGATATTTGGAAGATACATAAGGAGGGGATAAAAACAATTTAATATAAATCATGTTGAGTGCCTAGAACGATATAGAAAGACATTGAATAATCCACAAATTACTTGTTGATATCAGCAATGATTGAGCTTCATGCCATTGATTTATATGTACATGCACTATTTCTCATTGTGAGAGAATATTTGGAAGGAATTTTCATCTAAAATATGTGATGTTTTCTCAGAAATCTAGAACTGTATAGGCAAAATTATCTTAAATTTAGGAAAAAATAAATTGATATGCTCAGAAAACTGTGATCTCCATTTCTGATGTTAAAAATAACCTGAAGGTAAGCTGAAACAACTTATGTGACCACTAATAGATAACTGACACTCATGTAAACATTCCTCTACTTTCCTAAACCTTGACATTTAAACATCAGCTTCTACTTAGTTATACTATCGTCTCCTCTTTCTGTGTATTAACATTGGCCTGCCATTTTCCAGGCTTTCCAAGTGTGTAGGAAATTTGGCTGTGTTAGCAGTTTTGTTTTAATATATTCTTGGAAATTTTATCTGGAGCAGCAATGTGTGCTTTCAGCAAGTGGCTAAAATGGATGCAGATTTTCTAAGTCTGACGAGGTCATGCCTAATAATACCCTCCTCAGTTGTTGGAAAAGTCAAGTAGCAGCAGGTTCTGATGTTACAGGAGACATGGCATGGGGGTTACTTTGCCATGTTTCTCCCACTTTTTATACCCTAGTTTCGTTGTGATAAAATCAGGGAGCTCTCTGGGCCCTGTAGCTACTCCTGCCACTTTTGCAAGCCTTAATAATTATACTGGCAGCTTAGGTGCCTTATTAAACCAAGAGATGCAATGTGTGCATAATTCCTTTTTTAAAAGGATTGCCAGTGGCAAAGACAGATGCTCTGGAAAGAATCACACAGTGAGCTGTGAAACTCATCTGAACATGTGTTTGTCCATTTACCAGCATTTCTGTTGTTACCAGAATATGTTTACATGCAGTCTCAAGGATGGTACCTCAGAATAGATGCAAGGGTAGCCGGGCGTGGTGGTGCACACTTGTAATCCCAGTACTTGGGAGGCTGAGACGGGAGGATCTGGATTCGCGGCCAGCCCCAGCTACTTAGTGAGGCCCTCCGCAACTTCGTGAGACCCGGTTTCAAAATAAAGTATAAAAAATAGGGCCGGGGGTATAGCTCAGAGGTAAAACACCCCTGGATTCAATCCCCAGTACCGCAAAAAAAAAAAAAGAATAAATGCAAGGGTAGAACTCACTCCTGAGATACCCAGACTATATTTAGGTATAGTACATGCTGCTCTTGAATTTTTATACTCTGTATGGAGTTCAGGGTTGGTGTGGCTTTCCACAGCATTGCTTGCAATGCACATTTATGCCTGATAATACTTACAAAAAACTACCAGAACAGTTTGCAAATTGGCAAGGTCAGTCCTTTTCCAACCTAATTTCCAACCCATGTCCATCTAACAAATCAGGCTGCTAGAATCTTGGCTTTTGTTTTCCAGGGAAAAGAATATTCCCTTGACCATGTGATTAGAAGAGAGGCACTCCAAGTTCTCACTTAAGTGAAAAGTATGAAAAGTTGAAACGGACCAGCAACTTAAATTTCATCCCCAAGGAGCTTAGATTTAGTATGTTTGAGACTGAAAGGCACAGTAGTCTGAGATGAAAGCTATTGTTTTGCATGTTAATAAGGATAAGAATGGGTATTCCATAGCTAATAGCACTTCTCTGAATCACTACCTTATTTACAGTAGAGGAATGTCATAGATATCATATTTCATCAGCAATGATGGCTTGAATATGTTCTGTGAGCAATTACAGTATCTTTTCATCTCCCTTTTGTTATAAGAAACCTTTATAGTAAAGGCTTTTAAATATGCAGTGGGAGTGTGTAATTCAAGTCATCAAGTCTAACAAGAAATTGTTTTGGCAAGTTCAGAACCCTCTCAAAATTCATGGGTTTGGAGTTTCATATCTAATTGGAATGTTTTAATGTTGGAATAGGTTTGCTCTTAAGAAAACAGTGTAATACTTTTTAAACGGGGAAATTTTTAAGAAATACTCAACAGGTTTCTGTGACATCCAAATTCTGTTTATTTAAAAATAGAAATTCTCGTGTTATGATGCTTTAACATAGAGACAAAAATGGGAATTAAGGAAGTACATCCATATCCACGTGAATTGAAAGGATTTGAAAATTTGCTTGTGCAAAAGCTATGTGAGTTGGTACTGAGTCAAATTGAAGAATACCTTGAGAGTATCAGAGATGTGTTGGGGGATTATTCATCAACATGTTGCCATTTGCTGGAATTTTTTTCTCAAGAATGCAAGCCAGCTGTGTAAAGACCTCGTTTAGTTTTAATTTCACTATTTGACCCTTCTGTTTTGCCACATTTCTAGGTTTTCCAGTGAGGATAATAACCTTTCCAATTTTTTGAAAAATGTTCTTCACACCTCATTTTTGAACTCTCATCTGCACATCCAGGCACCTGTTTTGGTCATGCTAAGCATGTAAATGAAAGAAACTCAAAAATGTACATTTTTAAAATCTTCTTCCAACATGTATATGTTTAGGAGAAATGACTCCCATATGGTTTAACCTTAGCTAGAATATTATATGTATCGGGTGGAAAGTATCCTTTCTAAATATTAAGCTTAGAAAGATGTCATAAATGCATCACAATACACAGGAACACAGAGCTCAAAAACATTACTTCTTGTCCATCATAAGCAAAACATAGTAACAATGGCAAGCAAAAATGGTTTGGGTCCCATCTATCAAATTTGATTTCTTTAAAACGAGGCCTCAAAGATGGAAAGAGATAGGAAGAAAGTCTGAGATGCGTGTGCGGGTGCTCCCTGTTATATAAATATGTATAAACCTGAGCCCCACTTTGGAGCTTCATGTTCTAATTTTGTTAAAGTTTAATATGTATGTGTATATATATATATATATATATTTTTTTTTTTACAGAGAAATTCAGACATGTTGTATTGTATGGAAGACATGTTGACATATCTTAAGAACCCAAATACTTCCTTACTTCTTTCAGTTTTCTACTTTTAGTACCTAGGTGTAGAAGGCCTTTTGAGCTAAATGTTATATATAGTATTAGGAAAAAGTCTATTTTTTCATACAAATATCCAATTGTCGCTGTATTATTTTGGAAAAGACATTTCTATCTCTCATTGAAAGGCCTTTATACTTTTTCTAAAAAATTACTTGGCCAATTATATTTGGGTTTATTTTTGACTCTTTATTCTCTTCCTTTTGTCTTTATGCCCATTTTTCCTCCAATATGAACTACAGTCTTTCAGTTACTATTTATTGACAGCAAGGCATGAAATCAGATCATTTATTGCTCCCATTTTTCCTCTGTTTAGAAAATTGTTTGGCTATTCTTGCTCATTTGCATTTCCATATAATTTTAAGAATCACGTTGTCAATTTCTGCAAAAACATGCTGAGATTTTGACTTAGATTTCATTGAAACTATAAATCCACTTGGAAAAATAGATTTCTTAATACCTTCGTAACCACATATAATTAGCAAAATTATAATAACATTGATAAAGTACTAACTAATTTATAGATCTTATTTGGGTTCCACCTACTGCCATACTAATGTCTTCTTTCAGGATCATGATTCAATCCAGGGTTATACATGGCAGTTGGTTGTCATATCCTCTTGATCTCTCATTGTGGAAGGATTCTTCAGCGTTTTTGTGTCATTCATGTTCTTGACACACTCGAAAAGTACTGGTCGGGTAGTTTCTTTAATACCTCTCCATTTTGGTTTGTGTGATGTTTCTTCATGTTGATATTAGGTTATTTGCTATTAGAAAGAAAAGCATAGAAATGATGCTATGCCCTTCTCAATGTATCCTGTCAGTATGGAGCAGGGGTCACAATATCTCATTCCTGGGGATATTAACTCTATCACTTGGTTAAGGTGGTGTATACTGTTTTCCTTGGCATAAAGTTACTCTTTTTTCCTTTTAAATTAATAAGTATATTAGAGTATTGCCTTTCTGCAGAGTGCATGGTTTCTCTTAATATGTTTTCAAATTTACTGCCCCTTTTATTTCCATTTCCAATCCATTCTTCAGCCTATTCAATAGAATTTTTATTTCAAATATTGACTTTTTGGCTCTATGATTTCTGATTTTAAGATTTTTGTATGGATATCCTTTTACTCAACAAATCTAATTTCTCTTATGTCACCAAGCACACTTATAATTGCCTTTTCAAAGTACTTGTCTAATAATTCCAACATCTGCTAACCTCATCCTTGTTGTCTGTTTATAGTCTTTTCCTTTGAGAGTGGATCACATTTTCCTGGCTATTTGTACATGTATAATACTGGAATATATCCTGGACATCCTGACTATTAGATTGTGGAGAATCTGGATTCTGTTATATTGCTCCAAAAACTGTTGATGTTTTTGTTTTGTTTTAACAGGCGATTAACTTGGTTAGACTCAAAGTGCAAACAAATATGTCTGCGGTGAGCAGCAGCTTAGATCTCAGCTCAGTTCCTTGAGCCAAAGCTGTGAGCTGCTTTCCATTCGTCCCATTTAATATGTGGTTTAGTGGTCAGTAGAGTCTTGAGCTGAGTTTAAGCCCAAGTCACTGGGGTTCTCTTCCTCTGGCTGTCTTCTTTCTGATGTTCTCATCTCACTCTCTTCTGACCCTGGTTGTCCTCTGTCTCTTGTTTCCCTTAGCTAGTAAGCCAGTGGGCTTTCTACCAGAGTTTGAACCATCTCTACATCACTGCCATTAGGATTGTGGCTGTGCTCTAGGCAAGACTGCCACAAACAAACAAACAAACAAAGCAAGCAAACAAACGAGAGGAATGGATTCATTATTGATTTGTTCTTTCTCTAAGTCTTGATTCTGTTCCTAAATCTGTCTATGAAACTTCAGTTTCCAGACCTTGCATGTAATTATGTTAGTAGTTTTTCTATATTGTAACTATATCTAAGAAGATTGCTTTATTGGCTGATCATTTCTCCATTAACATGTCTTAAGATATGGTTTGAAAACTGGGTTTTGAATGGTGAAAGGTATTGTCCTAATCATAGTGACTGTGAAGAACAAAGTCCTTGAGAAGGACCTTTAGACAAAATTTCACTTATATAACAGATTCCTCACTTATATAGTGGATTCTGTTCGATATCCCCCAACTTATAGTGAACCACTTAATTATTCTCACCCACTCCAGGCCTACTGACAGCCAGACTACATTAGTGCATAGCAGCCATATTTCTGCAATGGCACCTCACTTTCCTGGACTGACTTTATTGGGAAATGATAGGACACTACTTGGTCAATCATTTTCTTGATAAATAGGAATTAGGATTAAGGGAGTACATCTGGCAATATAGTTTTATTTCTACCACATATACTTATATTCCTCTTCTCCTCTTCTGCCATCATGTGAGTTGAGTAGAAAAAAAGTCTGCCAAAAACAGAGGGATAAAATAAATGCACAGAGAGAAGCAGAATGAAGAAATGATGTAAGAATGATCCAGTTGTGATAGTCTTCTAAGTGTTCCTTTCTCCCCTCCCTGATTTCTGGCTGCATTATTTTCTTCAACTAGCATTATAAATCCCTGTATCCTCATGAGAAGTCACTTCTTCTTCCTTAAGCTGATTTTTGTAACATGAAATTTAAAAAAATTCCAACTAACTGAAACACTTTTTGCATTACAGGCATTATGAGAAGGTTTATGTACTATAATGATCTTACACACATAATAAATGTGGCAGGAAAGTTAAAGTAGCCCAGGATGGGCTAAAATCATTTGTTATTTAAAGCGAGATAATTTCCAAGTAATTATTTTTAAATCACCATATAATTATTAGACAAAGATCCTATCTGTTAATTTGAATGTAATCAGAAGAAAATAGAGGCAAAATATTTTATGAGCTATGAATTTTTCCTGCTTATTTAAGTAATACTAAATAAGATAATGCCTGTTAGGTATAAACTCTCTAAATGTAATATTTCTGTCTTCTTCTGGTGCTCATTCTCCACCTCCAGGTCAATCCCATTACTATAATTAAGTTTCTGCTTAATCAATTTTATTTCTGTACTTAATAAAAAGAGGCCATTTTTCTAGATGTTCTGTTTTCCCAATTATATAATCACTAAGAAATCAATTGCTTAACAAAAGTTAAAGTAATATGATTTGAACATGAATTACTCTCTAACAGAAGGACATAATGAGCCAGATGAAAAATAAGAACCTGTCTCCCCATCCCCCAAACAAATAAATAAATCTCAGCAAAGGCAAAGCTTGGGAACTCTTGGATTTGTCAAACATTTCATGGATCTTCCAAAACATTTTGGCAGGATAATTCCCTAAAGTGATTCATTATCCATCAATTCATATTTCAATGTCACTTAATATTTGTTGAATATTCACAACATGCTAGCATTGCACAGCTGCTGAGAACATGCTTCTCTGTCTCTCAGCCTCACACTGCATGTTTTGTAAAAGATGGAAAAAACATATATTTTAAAATTTGTTGAGAGGGTAGGAGAAAATTGATCTAAAAACAAATTAGCACACACAATCTTTAAGAATTAATTTTCATATCATTTTAGGAAGATGATTATTCATTCTGAAGGCACAAAAATACACCCCCCTTATTTTCATTTATATATATTATTTATACCCTTAATTTCATGTGTACATATATCTGTGTGTATATATATGTACTCATATACACATGTTTCTATTCATATAGAAATTTCATTTCACTCAATTTTGATATTACTTTTATGTATTCATGTATACTTTAATTCTACTACTACTTCTAGAAAAAATTTTAGCCATTACCTAATTTTTATCCACAACCTAATTTTTAAGTTTCTGTTTAGATATATGGACATTTCTATTTCTTAAGTGCTGTAATTTCCTCTTACCTGTTCCTTACTTGTATTTGATTCCTAATTTGAAAATTATTTTATGTATATGTTCATATTCTCTTGATTCCCATAGAGTAAGCTATTAATCTCCATTTGTCCCATAAATGAACAAATCTCACTCTCTCACTTGATTCAAATGTCTACTTAAAGAGGCCTTCGCAGACCACACCATCAGAAATAATGTATACACACTTCTGCCCACACACTCAATTCTGGACTTTGATTCCATGTTTTTTCTCTCCCGACATAACAGGTTCTTTTGAATTTGTTTAGTGCCTCTTTATACCTGCTATACTACAAAGCTCATAAAATGGGGATTTGAGGTTTTAATTTTTCTGTACCTAAATTAGATTAGATTATTTTGTACATAGATTAGAATAGTATGTTGTACTTATAGGTGATTCACAATTATTGTTGAATTTGTAATTTAGTTCTCCAGGAAAATGTATTATTTTCTCTCTTTTTAAATATTTATTTCAAAATAAAACTCGATATACAAATTGGGCTATATGCTATCTTTACCACCTCATGTTGTCCTTCCATTCTAATTTGATTTATTTCTTTTGTCCAAATATTCCCTTCATTCTTATTATACACAGACTAGCTCTGTTCATTCTAGGGGAAACTCCTTTTGTCTGTTGTATGGTGAAAATCCTTCTATCAAATTTTTTCCTTTATGCTAAATTCATTCACCAAGCCTTTTTAAAACAATATATATATATATATATATATATATATTTAAAACTATATATATGTAAGTGCTGCAATTTCCTCTTACCTGTTCCTTACTTGTATTTGATTCCTTTTTAAAATTATATATATATATATATATATATAGTGATTGTTGAGTATAACATACAAATAATATTCCTTGCAAAAATATTTAGAATAAAAATGTACACACTCATATATAGATATTTGGTATAGTTTCTCTAATATTTTGATGGATTCTAGAAGACTTCAATTAAGATAAAATATAAAAATTACAAATGTTTTGAAAATGTGTTAGCTTTCCACTGCTGTCATAAAATATCTGAGATAAATCAACTCAAAGGAGGAAAATTTTATTTTGGTCTATGGTTTCAGAATTTTCAATCTGTAGTTAAATAGCTCTATTGTTTTGGGGCCTCAGGTAGGACAATATGTTATGGTGAAAGGTTGTAGCAGAAAAAAGCCGCTCAGCTTCCTCCACCCCCATAGATAATATTTACCTTGATATAGATATCTTCTTGTATGAACAAAGGATTATTAAGTTGTTTCCATTATCAGATCTCCCCTTTCTCCTCCCTACCTCCCTCCCCGAAAACCCCTCCCCCATTCCACTAGTGTCTCCCCTCATTTATCTGAAGTCCTCCTTGCTTCCCAGTTTCTCTCTAGCTTCCACATATAAGTGAAAACATATGACCCTTCACTTTCTATCACTGGGTCATCTCATTTATATTCTCGATATAATTCTCAAGTTATATTCTCGATAATATTCTCGAGTTCCATCCATTTTCCTTCAAATGACATAATTGCGTTCTTTTATTATGGCTGACTAAAATACCATTATGTGTATATACCACAGGCCAGAGACTTGTATAACGTTTATAGCCTCCATTTTATTTTATTTACATACACTAAAGTCATTGCTATATATACTACTCATACTATCATTTTCAATTTGGGGTTCTTTAGAAATAATTGTGTTGTAATTTATGTATTTTGTAGCCTGTCATTACTAAAAATATTTGAGATAGCAATTATTTTTAAATCACCTCTATAAGAATAAATTTATATCTATATAAACATATAAATATAATTTTTAAAAGATCAAAATGTCCATCTGTATTGTTTTATGCCTTTTTCTATATGTATCTTTTAAGCCATAATTCAAAAAGGAATTTAACTAGAAATTGCATGTCATATTTCAAATGGTTATTTTGTTTATATGATATGACTTGTTTCCATCCAATATGAATACTTGCCAAAACTGTCCTGGAAGATATTTGTGAAGGGGCTTGAAAATAGCTCATCTTTAATTTTATGATGTAAAATGTATTAATATTAAACTGATGTTTTGATGACTTTGTATAAATTGCAAGAGCAGGGAAAGATAGCTAGTGTGTCAGGCAGATAATAGTGGGTAACTTAAAAATTGTAATGGATTTGACATAACAGATAAGAAAGGGGAAATTTCAAGAATATCCATTGGATTTCTATGCTATGTAGATGGATACATGGTAATGCCATTCAGAGATAAAAGAAAAAGACCATTTGAGGTCAATTGAGAGAAATGTGAATATAAAACCTTGCTACATTGAGCTATCTAACTGCAGATGTTGAAGAGGCAAATGTAGTTCCTGAACTGGAGATAAAAGTTATGAGTCTTCAGTGTGCAGATGGTGTGTTGGTCAGCTTTCCATAGCTGTTACAAAATATCTGAGATAATCAATTTAACATGAGGAAAGACTTATTTTGGATCATAGTTTCAATTCATGGTCACTTGGCCCCATTGTTTTTGGGACTGTGGCAAGGTATAGCACTATGTCAGGGAGCCTGTGGTAGAGCAAAACTGCTCACCTGGTGGTGGCTGGGGAGCAAGAGAGAGGAAGGGACTGAGGTCCCCTCCCCAAATCCCTTCAAGGACAGGCCTCCAATGACCTAACTTCCTTCTGCTAGGTCCCACCTCCAAAAGGTTCTACACCCATTCCTTAATAGTGCCATATGCTAGCAGCCAAGTCTTTAGCATATCAGTGGTCCTTTGGGGATATTTAAGACCTAAACCATGACAAATGGTATAAAAATTGAGTGTAGGTAAATTGTCATAAGGGGAAAATGGACAAAGAAAAATTCATAAGAGATAAAATTGACCAGAAACTTCTGTGCTATATTAATAATCACTTTTCTACTGGTGATTGTGCATTTATAATGAAACCAAATTGCCCTGTTCTACAGTGTCATTCTCAATTTACAACTTAAGAACAGCCGCTACATGAGAAAATTGTGGAGTTGACCCAGGATGAAAGTTTTGGCAGGTAGATGTATAAAATGATAGAAGTACAAAGGAATTAAAGAAGTTAGCAAGAATGGTTAAGGAAAGAAATGAAAAAGAGTGAAGTAAAATTAGAAAAGAAGATTGATTCACCTAGTAAGTCTCAAGTTTTTAGTTCTGTGAATATTTCAATAAAATCAACATAGGTGCATTAAAATAGGCTAAAAATCACAATCTAGGGCCCACATAGATCACTATAGTAGTTAATATTAATTTTAACTAACATATTATAGCATAATTATATTACTTTCATGTGTGTGTTTGTGTGTGGCACTGGGGATTGAACTCAGGGGTTAATTATATTACAGATATGTTCTTGTTATTATATATTACATTATATAATTATGCTATTTTTATGGTTTAAAAGTAAAACGTTCCTCCAACCTTATGCTCTTCTGGAAGCTGCCCTGGTGGACTCTATATTTCCGTAGTCCCCTCCCATTGCTCTTTCTGCTTCTGGACTACATGCCCTGAGGACCTACAGCTTGGCTTCTGCTTGGTAGCCAGTGTAAATAGACCATAAATACAGACTGAAATCTCCAGACCTGTAAGGAAATAAGCCTTTCTTCCTGTAAGTTTTGTGTGTCAGGGTGTTTAGACCACAATGGTGAGAATGCTAACTAAAACAACTATATGTTATATTTAAGGTTTCATAGGTGTGTTGTATCTGGGACAATTGGACAAAATGTATTAATAGATTAAATGAAAAGGACAAATAAGCCAAAGGAGTATATAAGCATATGAATGTCATGGCAATAGGTCTTGGAAGAGGAAGCCTTTATGAGAGAGCAAATGTTTGAATGTATGATTTTGAGGTGGAGCACTTTGGGAGAGATGTTCTAGGGTGTGACAACAGGGGTGAGTGGTGGAGGTGGAGCTGGAATGGTTACTCTGATGTGTCAACTTGGCTGAGCCACATATCAGACGTGGCTTCTGAGTTTCTGGGAGGGTGCCTCTGGATAAGAACAGTGTTTGAATTGGTGAACCCAGTAAAGGGGATCCTCAGTATGGAAGAGCATCATCTAATCTGTGGAGGACCTGAATAGAAGGAAAAGCAGAGAAAAGATGAACTTGCCCTTTCTTCTGCCTTATTATTTGGACTGGGACATCTTATCTTGTTGTGTCCTTGGACTGGAGTTGACATCTTCAACTCCACTGGTTCTCGGGCCTTCAGACATGGACTGAATTATACCATTCACTTTCCTGGTTCTCCACCTTGCAGATAGCATATTGTGGGACTTCTAAGCCTATGCAATTATATGAGCAATTCCTTATAATAAATCTCCATATATATAAAATTTGTTATAAATTTGTTATATATTGATGTCTTTATACAATCTGTTAGATGATTGAAAAACTCAGGATGAAGGGAGGACTTAGGGTCAGAGAAATTGTGTAGGTTAGGTGTAGAATTGAATATGGGAAAGTAACCTGGAAGTTAGTACACGACAGATACTAGGACCTGAGCCTTAAAGAGGAAGAGTATTACAGGAAGATGGAGAACTAATAGTATGGGGGTCCAACATGGAGATAATGAGGAAATGAACCCTATTTCTGGACCCTGTTATACATAACTTGTGAAAGCTTTGGTCTCTATTTGAAACGGATGAAGGAGAAGCATCTGCCAGAAATCAAGGCTTAGTTAAGACCAAGATGTGCAGACGAGACACATGAAGACAATGGTCAGGAATGAGGAACAAAACAGAAGGGTATCAAAAACATGATACTTCATCCTCTTGCTAGGAATAGATGACCTTCGCAGTTACAAAAACCTATAGTGGAATAAAGTTTATCATTTTCCATTTGTCTAGTATCTACCCTGCTTTCTGAAACAGACCATATAATTTCATATGAGTGTTATCTCCTAGAGACATGAATACATAATATTAGACAGTTTCAATATTTGCATGTGACTCAGTGAAGAATGCCAGTTGTGGCAACAGCAAATATTTCCCCTTGCCATTCTTGCTCTCCTTTAATAATGTACCTCAGCCTTCAATATGGAAGGAAAGGACACAGAAACAATTTTGTCTTTCTGTGGACAAAGAGAATTTTGAGCTGCAGTATGCGTCCTCCAATGATAGATTGTATATCTTTAATGTGTTTTATTAGAACAGACATTACTGACCTTTCCAGGGGAAAATAACTAAATTACAGGTATTAATAAAAGCCACAAATAAAAATCCTTGCTGACTTTTTTCTTTTTTTTCTTCCCTAATTCAGTCCTTTAGGCTTTATTTACCATTTTACATGTTCTTTCCCTTACCACAGGCTTTCCTTTTCCTCTCACTCACACGTACCATCAGATGTCAATCGATTTAATAAAGTAGCATAAGAAAATATGTTTCCACATGGGTTCAGTGATTTTCCCCATACATTTCTTTTTTTTTTTTTTGCGGTACTGGGGATGGAACGCAGGGGCGTTCTACCTCCACGCTACGCCCCCGGCCCCATTTTTTATACTTTATTTTGAAACCGGGTCTCATGAAGTTGCGGAGGGCCTCACTAAGTAGAGAAAGAGAGAGAGAGAGAGAGAGAGAGCTGAGGCTGGCCGCGAACCCGGATCCTCCGGTCTCCGCCTCCCAAAGTCCCAAAGTACTGGGATTACAAGCGTGCACCACCACGCCCGGCTTTCCCATATATTTCTATCAGCCAAAAAATAAAAAAGCCAGCATCTTTTTAGAGTCAATTGTGCTAAATAAATCCCAAGCTTCATGAGCCACAAGAGGTCATCTTTTTCTTTTTTTTTTTTTTGTGGTACCGGGGATTGAACCCAAGGGCGTTCTACCTCCGTGCTACACCCCCGGCCCTATTTTTTTATACTTTATTTTGAAACCGGGTCTCACAAAGTTGCGGAGGGCCTCACTAGGTAGAGAGAGAGAGAGAGAGACAGCTGAGGCTGGCCGCGAACCTGGATCCTCCGGTCTCCGCCTCCCAAAATACTGGGATTAGAAGCGTGTGCCACCACGCCCGGCACAAGAAGTCATCTTAAATGATGAACAGAGAAGCTAAACTTCTGGTTCACTGGTTGCTGGTATCATATATCTGCTATTGTCATAAGATCTAGGTTGGGTGAAATTACCTAACTCTCTGGTTAAATAAATGATAAATACAATGGAAAACTAGGCAGTCATTTTAATGAGGCAGTTATTTATCTACTGGCATGGAAAGACACTCAGGACATGATGTCTTGGGTTAGGTTGCCAGGAAATGTATTCTGTCAAGGAGAGGCATGTGCGGAATGTTTACTGGGGAGAGAGAAGAGGAGGAATGGGTAGAGAGAGAATCTTGGCTACAGTGTAATTGTAAGAAGCCTTAACTGCTATTATCAAAATCTTTGATCTATGATGGTTCCTCAGAGTGACACTGAAATGTGATAAAATGCACAGGGGCAATTACATCTCTGCATTATACGGCCACTAGTCATGGCCTTCCTTGAGAGGGAGCATACTTTTGAATGAGGAAATTCTCTGAAGCCAATGGCATGTCCCAGTTTGGAGTAGCACTACAACTCCCAGCCATAGATATTCCTAGACTCTGTGATTTCTTTGGTCCTGATGAGAAATCTGGGTAGTGTAGCATACTGCCCACTATGGTCTGTATCTCATGTTTCTTAGATCTGCCTACTTCTTATGGCAAGTTCACCCATTTGAAAAGTGCTTCTTCAAGATTATTGTTGGGTCAAATGCCCTAGGAAAATTTACAAAAGAAGGGTTAGGCGGACGAATTCAGCCCCCAGTGAAGCGGTTGACCTAGGGTCCATATCTGGTAATTATCATACCCACTTTCAGAACTCTCTCTGTATCGCCTTCACTCTTGGCTAGCATGTTGGCTGGTCTAGATGTCTTACTTGGAAAGGTGACTCAGACCAGTAATCATGAAGCATCTGAGTCCCTGGTCATTGAGCTCTTTTAATATTCTGATTCTTGTCAGTTTTTGCTCACCTGGTTTGATTAGCACGATTTCATCTATTTAATGAACCTGTGTGATGTTTTCCAGACATCCAGCTAGTCCAGGTCCCTTTGGAGTATATTAAGTCAGAGTGAGGTAAAGTTAATATAGCTCAGGGTCAAAATTGAAAATGCTGTTCTTCATTCCATGTGAAAATGATCTGCTTCTGAGCCTTCTTCCTGACTGGGCAGGAAGAGAAAACAGGTGCAAAGTCAATGACTACATGCTGTAGTCAGACTCTGTGCTAATTTGCTCTAGCAAAAATATGAGACAGTGGCTGAAGTTAGAAAAACTATTTGGGTGAGTTTGCAGTAATCCATGATTATCCATCTAACACAGATCTTGTGCAAATAATGAAGTGTGTCTATTCAAATTATATTCTGAAGCTGAATAAACTACTACTTGGAGAGTCTCTGGACTCAGTGGACCCACTGTGATCCTGACATGGGCAACTACTCCACTTTTCACCTTGGGCCCTTATCCCTCTACTCTAACAGGGGGCCATTGTGGTATGCGGGTCCCTGGATATCAATGTCAATTCAGATTTAATGTACATGTTTAACTGAGCAAAAGGTCACAGGTCCCTTTTGGAAGAGACTGATGAAATTTCTATTGTATGTGTTTTCTGTGGTGTTCTATGCATTTTGGATCTGATAAGAAATCACGAGTTTTGTTGGGGCTTCTCCTTGAGATGCTTGGTAATGTGCATAGCCTGATTCCTTAAGCAATAACTATGCTGACTGTATTTCTTGCTCAGATTTCTAGGGATATTATGTTTTATTTGCCAGCAACTTCAACGCAGAATCTCTGTGTTCCTTTGGAATACGTAGTGCCTCCCTAGCTAGCCTCTGTTAGGATTTGTTCCTGGATACCAAGATACCCTGAGGAGCAAAAATTGTCCTACAATGTCTCTGGTTCATATGAGCCATGTGCATGACATGATAAAAGAGGCTGAGCATGTGGGCAGTGCTGTCTGGAGTGGGTCGCTTCCATAAAGCAAAGGTCAGGAGAATCTAATCTGGAGGTTTCACATTGTCAAGCACATCCATTCACCTATCCCCAAACCATGTCTCAAGCCCTCCTCCTTTCAGAGCTAGAAATAAAATTCTCACTGTAGGAGACTTTCCAGGATAGAGAAGACAACTTTCTCTGGAACTTCTTTTCTACTTAAGTTTTGAGAGTAGTTCTTCATTCTCTCTGACCACAGCTATAGGAATTTAGGCTTTCCATAAAAGCTACCAAATCTTCATATAGTCTTTACCCACTGTGCCTTGGATTGCTGATTAATCATCCTGAGTTATCCTTTCCTCTAACTAAGAAATAAAATTCAAGGATAGTAACCAAAATCCATTGCCCTTGTAGTTACTGTTTTCCTCGGACTTCAGAAACCCCAGAGAAATTTCATCTGGAGGTATATTCCCTGTCTACCACCATTTTAATATTACAGCACTAAGTACAACACAGTATAGGCTACCTATCCACCACCATCCACTAGTGATGATGCCTTTAGCACCTGTGAATTGGTGTATAATCCAAGTAAAAAAAGTTCATTTTGGAATATGTTCCTCCATAAGGCTACCTCTGGAACCAGTTGTTTCAGATTAGGGGTCTCCTGGAAACAAACTATGTGATAAGGAATTGTATGCAGCACATTTATTGGATGGTAGTTTCAGGATTTATAAGTATAAAGTGAGTGAGGAAAATAGTATTGAGTAAGGGGAGAAGCTATCTTATCAAAATCCTATGGAGAGTTCTGGATTGGGAATGACTGTTAAGAATTATCCAAATTGAGGCTAGAGAGGCTGAGAATTTATATCCCCACATCAGCCAGCCATTGGCTGTGGACAGTACCTTGGATTGTGAGCATGGCTATTCCCTGTGGCCAAGAGCAATTATTAGTAAGGGGTGTGGTTGTGATTCATTACCAGTGCCATGAAGAGGGGATCCAGGCAGAGTACCACCCCATCCTTTATGTGTAGTGATGAGGAAGATTAAGATGATGTGGATGATCATAAGCAAATTAAGGGCTAACACTTCAATAGAACTTTTGACGTCCCAACACTATTTTAGTATCATGTAATATATAGCCCATTTAATCCTCATAGCAACTTTAAGAGGTAGGTGTCACTACTATCCCCATTTTCTTTTTTTTTTTTTTTTTGCAATACCGGGGATTGAACCCAGGGGCATTCTACCTCTGAGCTATGCCCCCAACCTTATTTTTTTATTCTTTATTTTGAAACAGGGTCTCACTAAGTTGCAGAGGACCTCACTAAGTAGCTGAGGCTGGCCATGAACCCGCAATCCTCCTGTCTCAGCCTCCCAAGTACTGGGATTACAAGTGTGCGCCACCATGCCCAGCTACCATCCCCATTTTCTGATGGAGAAACTGAGGTACAGAGAATTTGAGTAATATATCTTAAGACCACATAAATATTAAGGGGTGGAATCAGGCTCTAACCCCAGGAAATGTCTAACCCCAGTTGACATACTGAGTGAAAAAAGTGCATAAATTTGTAAACTATGAACTCATTTGTGGGATAAACATATAACTATATATAGATACAAATATATTTTTATATTAGTAAATATATATGTGAAATATAAATGGTTGAAATATATACATGCATTTATACATATACATGTGAATATATACATATGTGTATGCACATATATATGTAAATCACACTAGTTTATAACAATGGTTACTATTAGAGATTAAGAACAGGGACTGAAATTTAAAAATTTTACCATTCACTTTTGAAGTTTTTTTTTTTTAACCTTAGCCTATTTTATCTTTGTAAAGAACCAAAGCAAAATTATCAACCCCACAAATTTAGGTTGTATTTGTCATTTATCTATTCATTCTTCCTCATTGAGTTCACCCAGGACAAAGATATATTTATACACAATAGAAATTTGTATACCCATGCCCCCAAAGTTTTATATTAGAATTCCAACTTTTGTGTGTTTTTTTTTCATTTATCAGTCATTCTTATTTCAACTCTGACTTTCCTACCCACAGGGATTTTATTTATTTATGAGCTCTTGTATTTACTACATGATTCATAGTCACTAGTTTTCATTTTTCCATCTGAGCTAATCTGTACATGAATATAGGTCATGTGGATTTAACTTCTTTAGCAGAGAAGAGATCGATTGCAATGCCATCTTAATGTCTTTTTCTCCATGGAATTTGTGTGTATTTTGAATGATTGCACCTGCCCACAGTGGGGGTGAGGGATGTCTTTGCAGGGGCTCTGGGGTTATTATCCATGACTCTCTGCAGAAGGAGAAGGGCTGAGGAGGGTTGTCAAAGAAGCAGGAGAGTGTGTGGCAGCTTTCTGTGGTTAGGGACTGGCGGAGAGTGTGCAATCCATTTACAAACACAAATGCAGATGTAACCAGAATCCTCCAAGTTTAGTACTTATCTGCTTGACCTTGCTGACACCTCATTATCACAGGTTTCCATCTTTAAAAGGCATGTGCATTTGGTATCTATGATCTCACTTCCTCCTCTATTCTCCTCTACTTAAGTTGTTATTCCCTATCTTCTGTGTCTGACACTTAGCCCATTAGTTTCCCTTTACAGAAACATATAATCTATCACCTATCTTAGAAAAGGAAATGCCAAGACAAAACAGAGCTAGAAGAAGAGGAGAACATGAAGGCTCATGAGTAACTTTGAAAGTAAAAAAAAAAAAATCCTAAACCTTTAATTTAACTTTCTATATTTCACTGGAGTTTTAAAGTTTATAATTACAATGAATTGTTTTGCCAAGTTCTTGCAAAGAATGAACATAAATTATCAGAGGAGGAATACATTTTAGAAATTCTCTAATCTATATATTTCATTTTATAAATGATAAAACAAAGAAATATTGACCAAGTTTCTCATAGTCACATGGTTGTACAAGAAAGTAGTTTTGTAATCTGGAACACATATAAAATAGGAATGAGAACTGGAACAGTAACTGGCAAACTCAGGCTCTCAAAGTAACCTTTGGCTACTTGGCTAAATAGGTCATGGAGGCAGGAAAAGTCCAGAATCCTAGATGGACCTAAGGCCCAGAAGATCTTTGCTAAAGCCACCCCCAGGGCCATAGCCTTATCTGTTGTTTCCATATTCTTTCTGGAAGTTTTTGACTCATAATGATCTCATTTTTCCAGATTTAGTCCTAATGTTAACAAGGATATTCTTTTTCTTACAAAATCTTTCCAGCTTTTCATGGGAAGGTACCTGATTGAGGGTTCCTTCCTCAAGGTAGGGTTGGGACAAGGACAGGGAGGGAGAGAAAGAGAGAGAGAGAGAGAGAGAGAGAGAGAGAGAGAGACTTGTTGTTGGGGGAGTGACTCTTGGATTATGAAAAGATATTTCTAGGATATGATTCTTAATTGTTAGAAAGAGGATACTCTTTTAAGGGAACTACATGAAAATCTCCCAACAGGTTTTTTTTTTCAAACTACAGATAGCTCGAGGTGCATTGTCTTCCATCAGTGTCTCTCAAGTCTAAGGACATATTAGCCTCATCCAAAACATTCTGAAAGAGTACCCATGGCCAGCCCCACCCAGAAAAACTATGTCAGATTTTCAAGGGGTGAGTTCTGGACATCAGTATTTAATATGGAAGAGATCCTCATGTGCAACCAGAGTTGAGCACATGAGAAGCCCTTTCTAAAGGAGCTTGTGTTAAATTCCCACCATACTATCAAAAGTTCCAGCCATTTGAGGTCATGTTTACTAACTGAAGAAAGTTGAGGTAGAAAAATCTGAATATGGAAACATTCTGTTTCTTTAAATGTGAGGCAGGACCCTGACTTAAAGCAAACACCATGACGACCAGAATATGGAATTAAAAATACAGTTCTCTTCAGTATCACTATTATTAGGAAAGTGATATTAATTAATGATTATTTATCTCACATTTTTCAGAAATCTGATGTTTTAGAATTTTATTCTGATATCTAGATTTGTTTTTGTGAGAAAGTGACATATTGATAAGTAAGTGATAATTTTAGCTTTGAAAAATATACTTGTATTGGTGCATTGAAGCTATGCATCATAATGAGGTTCAGGGTGATAGGAACATACATGCACATAGCACTTGGTGTGTTTACCTCTGAATCCCACCCCATGCCCTCCCCTTCCCCTGTTATGGAGATTGGTATTGATAATTTCATATATGTACATAGCAATATTTGAACTGTTGCCTTCATCAAGTCTCCTTCCCTACCCCTCCTCTAAGCCCCCTCCATCACTCTACTGGTGTCTCTTCTCCTTTATCTGAAGTCCCTCTTGTTACCCAATTTCTCTTTAGCTTCTAGATACGAGGAAAACACACAACTGTTCACTTTCTGAAACTGGCTAATCTCATTTAGCATAATATTCTCTAGTTCCATCCATTTTCCTGCAAATAACATAATTTTGTTCTGTTTTTCATAGCTGAGTAAAATTCCATTGTGTGTATATACCATAGTTTTGTATTCCATTCATCTGTTGGTGGACAACTAGGCTGGTTCTATAATTTGGCTATTGTGAGTTGTGCTGCTAGAAACATGTATATGCATATATTGCTCTAATATTCTGACTTCAATTCCTTTGGAAAGAACCCAAGAGTGGTATAACTGGGTATATGGTGTGTATTGGACAGGGTTCTCTGGATTAACAGAATACACAGAATGAGTATATTTGAAAAAAGGGATTTATCAGATGGGCTTACAGTTTGAAGCAATGTAGTCCCAGGTTCTGATTGCTTGTGGAGAGTCAGAGGAACCAGTAGCTGGTCGAATGGTCTAAGAGCTGGAGTCTTAGGATCGGAGCAACCACTAATTCAGTCCCAGTCCAAGATGTAAAGATCAGGAAGCTCTTCGGAGAAATGATGGTGGAGTTTCAGTTCCAAGAGCTGGAGGCCGAGAAGATCAAGAAGCTCTTCAGAGAAAGGTGAAACCGGTGGCCGACGATCTCAGGCGAGAGCAGATGCGTTTTTCCTTGGAAAGAGTCGCACACACTCTACGCGGCTTCTCCCTCTTTATTTAAGTCCGCACCTATCAGAATCCTGCTGCCTACATTCAGGGCAGGGCTTTCTCTTTAATCTGCTGTTGCACACCCAAAATCACATAATCTTGGGTGTGTCATGATCAGGTCAAGTTGACAACTTAGATTAACTATCACATGGTGGTTCCATTCTCAGATTTCTGAGGAACCTCCACAGTGGCTGTACTATTGCAATCCTGCTAACAGTGTACAAGGGTTCTTATTTCCATACATACTCACCAGCATTTATTATTGTTTGTATTCTTGATAATTTTAGTTTCTTGAGGTTATAACATCACTGCTGAAATCAAGTGGTAAAAATTTAAAAATACAATAAATTTAAAGGATTAACAGGAAATGGAAAGTATATCATTTTTAAATTTATAGAAAATGAGGCATCCACATAGTATAAATTAATACAATGCCCTCCTATGAAATGACATGTTTAAAATTTACTTCTTGAGTAAATACTTCCAAGCTCATTTTGTGAGGCTAACCTTACCCTGATACCAAAGCCTGTCAAAGACACGAGAAAAGAAAATTACAGGCCAATATCACTAACAAATATGTACACAAAATACTTCAACAAAATACTAGAAAAACATGTTCAACAGTACATTAAAAAGATCATTCACTGTGATAAAGTTAGATTAATACCTGGGATGCAAGATTGTTTCAATGTATGCTAATCATTAAGTGTGATTCACCATACTAATAGAATGAAAGATAAAAAACATATGATCAACTTAATAGATGCAGAAAAGACATTAGATTAATTTGAACATCCTTTCTTAATAAAAACTCTCAAAACTCAATAGAGAGGTTGGGAGTTAGCCTTTTAATGATATGTGGCATTTAATGCCCTGAAGTAAACCCCTCTACTTAAACTAATTGTAGTAGATCTTTTTCTCTGCAGTGGAACACAGACTGATACAGATATGGAAAAGGCTGAGACAGAAAAGCTCACTTATGTGCCCACAAAAAATATTGATTTGTCTACCTTGTTATTTCATTCTCAGACTCAAAATGATGCTTATAGGAACAACTTCACACATCACTATCATTTATATCATTTTACAAATAAATTACAAATACAAATTCCTGCTTTCTTCTCCCTTTTTTATTTTCTTCTAGTTTGTTTTGCTCAGAAATATACTCAGAAATCAGCTGTGATTACCTCACATCCAAGAAAAGTGAACATTTTTAAATGGCTACAGAAAAGATTCTGGAGAAAATAAACTTCCATTTATTAGGTTGTGTGTATAGAGCAAACAAAGTGTATTAGTTAGCTTTTTCATTGCAGCGATCAAAATACCTGACACCAAAACTTAGAGCCTGAACGGTTTATTTGGGTTCACAGTTTCCAGGGTTTCAGAGGTTTTATCCATGGTTGTCTAGCTCTAAGGCAGAAACAAGGCATGGTGGAGAAATGCCACTCAACTCATACTGGCCAGAAGCAGACAGAGTGGAAGGGGCCAGGGACGGATGAAACAATCATTTCCACTCTTCCGGCCACGCCCTAGTGACCCACCTCCTGCAGCCGTGCCCCGTCTCTGAACCTCATTGCATTGCTACCACATGAGCTCTGGGGGGAACATCCCAAATCTAAACCATAATTTAAAGAAACCCTTTTAAATTTAAATATTAAATGATTATTTAGACTTTAAATTATATTGATATATATTAGTGATAGTTATGAATTTAGAAAGAAGATTATAGAATGCTATTCTGTTTTTATAATTTTGAAAAAATGGTAATTCTAGAATGATAACATGGCATGTTTAGCTACAAAATTTTTCCCTTGCTTTTTCTTGAATTGAATATTACAGTATTTCAAAATTATCTTTATTATTTTTGTTTTTCAAATTTAACACATTTTGCCATTTCTTCCTCTTCTTTTCTTGTCTTTATTCTCCCTTCACAATCATTTTCTTGTCTTTTTATCTTTGAGATCCTCTCTAATCCTTCATTCTTCTTTCACCCATTTATGTGATAAATAAATATTTGTTGAACACCTATGACCTCTGAGCACTGTGCTAGGTTTTGAAAATAAAGCAGTCACTCCCTGCTTTCCTGTAGCTTTCAGTGTAATGAGTTCAGAAGGTAAAAAGAAAAAAACACAAAAGCAAATGTTAAAATGTATGTCATGTAGCCGGGCGTGGTGGCGCACGCTTGTAATCCCAGTACTTGGGAGGCAGAGACCGGAGGATCCAGGTTCGTGGCCAGCCTCAGCTAGTTAGTGAGGCCCTCCGCAACTTCGTGAGACCGGGTTTCAAAATAAAAAGAATAAAAAATAGGGCCGGGGGTGTAGCTTGGAGGTAGAACGCCCCTGGGTTCAATCCCTGATACCGCAAAAAAAAAAGTATGTCATGCTTAATTTGGGTGAAGACTCAGAGAAAAGAATTAGATTTTATAATGAATAGCAGACTAAATTTATATTAGTGAGGTCAATAAAATTTATCGAAGAAGTCATCTCTGAATTTAGGACTAAACTTGAGAAGGAATCGGCCAGGTTAGAAAGCAAGAAGCAGGATTTCAGAGCAGATTCTGAAAGGTCAGTGTGGCTGGAGCACAGTGTGGCTGAAGGAAAGGAAGTTGATGAGACAGGAAGAGCCCAGAAGATGCAGCGAGCTGTCAGTGGATTTTAGTACAAGTATCAAAGGGAATCATGGAAGGCTTGGAGGAAGGTGTGTGATGCCATGTTTACATGTCCAAAGATAGTGCTGAGCCGGGCAGCGCATGCCTGTAATCCCAGTGCTTGGGAGGATGAGATAGGAGGATCACATGTTTGAGAACAGCCTCAGCAGCATAGACTCTCAGCAAACTAGCAAGATCCTGTTTCAAAACAAAATACTAAATAAATAAATAAATAAATAAATAGGCTGGGGGTGTAGTTCAAAGGTAGAATGCCCCTGGGTTCAATACCAGTAACACACACACACATGCACACACACACACACATACACACACACACACACACACACACACACAGTGCTGGATGTTGTGTAAAAAAGGCTTGAATGGTGGGAAATGGACCTGTTTGGAGTTATTCCTGTAGCTCAGGGAGACCAGGCTTTGAAGAAGGAACTGGATTATATATAGTGGGTGAGTGTTGTGGGTTGAAATTCATTCCCCCAAAATGCTGTTGAAGTCCTGTCCCCAGAGCCTCAGAATGTGATCCTTCTAGAGTCTTCACAGATATAATCTAGTTAAGATTAGGTCCTCACGTGTGGGCCATTAATTCAAAATGGCTGATGTCTCTAAGGACACCTGTAAAGGTAAATTTGGACAAAGACACAAAACTGAAGAGAAAAGCCATATAAAGATGGAGCAGAGATTGGAATTATGCTTCTGCCAGGCCTAGAAATGCTGAGGATTGAAAAAGCTAACAGCTGCGAGAACTTTCTCCTCCCAGTTTCAGAAGAAACGGCTGACTGACTTTGGACTCCTGTCCTCTAGGACTATAAAAGAATAAAGTTTTGTTCTTTCAAGCCACCCAACTTGAGGGGCTTTGCATAGCAGTTCTAAGAAACTGATACAGTGAAGGAGTAAGAAGTCAACAACTATTCTCAAAAGTAACCAATATTTGGCCAGTGAGTAGCTTTTATAAGTTTCCTTATTTCATGAAGTCTTCACATAACATTTTTGCTTATGCTCATTATCCACTTTTTGCACTACTCTAGTTCCTAGGATTTTGGGGTGTTTTCTTAGCATCCTTGTGAACTGATGAAATATTATTATCTTGCTGTCCATATGACAGAAACAGGAAGCAGCAAAGACCACTTGGGCAGAATTTTGTCTTCAGTGTTAAAGTTTTTAATATGAATGTATGTATATCATTGAAGATAGGACTATGAATTTCCAAAACTGTTAACTATACTCAGGGCTATCCACATACCATGTAACAGAAATTATTTTATAATAAGATAATAGCTGTTAAGTATTGTATAAACATTAGACATTAGTACTAGGAGGTGTCAAATGATAATTAAAAATAAGCTTTAGATATAAAATATTTACTTGAGTTCATTCCTATCTGTGTGTGTACGAGTGTGTATGTGTGTATGTGCGTGTATGTGTGTATGTGCGTGTGTGTATGTGTGTGTGTTGTGGGGAATTGAACTCAGGGGCAGTCCACCTCTGAGCTATACCTTCCACCCTATTTTTTATTTGGAAATAGGGTCTCACTAAGTTGCTGAGAGCCTTGCTAAGTTGCTGAGGCTGGCTTCAAAACTGTGATTCTCCTCAGTCTCCCAAGTACTAGGGTTGCAGAGTATGCCACCATGCCCAGCTCTTATCTCTCTTACTAGCTGATTATGGGAAATTCAGTTCTATCTTCATTACATTTTTTGGTGAAAAGTAACCCATTTGAAATATTCATCCTCAGCTGGGTACATGGTGAAAGCTAAAATAGATTATTATTATTATTTTTATTACTATTATCATCATCATCATCATCATCATCATCATCAATATTGCTACTTATTGAGTAGAATTGAAATAATTGATGGTATACCAGTGAAGGACTATGATAGCAATAATAAATATGTAAAATGTCTCTTTGCATTAGCTGAAGTTGAGAATTTCACTATAATCTTCTAACTTCACAATTGGTCTATTATGGATTCCAGTTAAGTGTTAGGGGTCTTTCTATGGTGGCTGTATCTGAATGAATCCCTA
This sequence comes from Glis glis, assembly GCA_004027185.1. Lineage (NCBI taxonomy): Eukaryota > Metazoa > Chordata > Mammalia > Rodentia > Gliridae > Glis > Glis glis. Next base: position 39,444 of record PVJS01009402.1, read on the forward strand.
TGAGTACTCTAGTTAGTTGGTCTCATTCCAGTTTTTAATAAACTTCATATTTCAATCCATTTATTATTTATTATTTCATATATATTAATTATTTACTGTCCTCTATTTTACTCAAAATATTTATAAATTGATTAAATAATCAATTACATTTTCCCATACTTTGTTATGTTCCGTTTTTCTATTTATTGCATTATCAGAATTACTTTTCTCTTACTTATGGTTTTTATTTTTCCCATTTAAAACAAAATCAAATCTTCCCTGCTGCCCATTTATGTATTGATTTATTTCTTTGTTCCATGAAACATTATAATCTTCACCCAATGAATTTATCTCCTCTAATTTAGTTTATCATTTATCTCTACCTATTAACTCTATTTTTCTCTCTTTTAGTGCTTTGCCATTATGATTTAACTGAAAAAGAAAAGAAAAGAAAAAGAGAAAGAGAGAGAGAGAGAGGGAAAGAAAGAAAAGAAAAGAAAAGAAAAGAAAGGAAGGAAGGAAGGAAGGAAGGAAGGAAGGAAGGAAGAAAGAAAGAAAGAAAGAAAGAAAGAAAGAAAGAAAGAAAGAAAGAAAGAAAGAAGAAAGAAAGTAAAAACTAGTTGGGTTACTTATATGCAGCCATAGTATGATATAGAAAGACATTTCCCAAAGAACTGATACAATTAAAATGTCAGAACAAAAATATTAGTTTAATGGCTTTAAAACTTTACTAAGTTGACAATTGCAATAATTCTGAAGGGAAACTACTTTCTTTCATCCAAACTAAAAAAAAAAATTGCTTGCATAAAAAACTTATCTCTTTTACCCATGAAATCTCAAGAATGGTACATTAATAAATCCCCAGTCTACCAAAAAATGTGAAATTAATTCTGTGCATTTTTCAATACAATGATTCAAATAATTTAGAGGAACCATTTGCGTATCAATTTATTATTTAGAAGTTTGTGTCAGTGATATCTTATCCTGCAGCATGTGCCTTCTACTAAAGACAGACAATACATGAGCAGGCACGCCTGTAAGTCATCAGCTGGAAATCCTGATTCACCTCCGTTCTGAAAAATTTTGGGCCTGAAGAGTAAGTAGTTTTCTGTCAAAAGAACAGCAAACAAGAAAAAAAAAGTATTAAAACATTTATTGTTGTTCCTTTTTAACCAGTAATTTCATATCCAGCAAGTTTGTTAAAAGACACAATTGCTTAGCCTTGCAAGTATTACATGGGGATATTGCCATTTTTTAAATTAAATGTTATAAAAACAAATTCCCCCATGGTCATTTACCTCCAAGTTTGATTTTCTTTTCCTTACCTCATATCTCCATCTAACATAACTTCCGGCATGTGGTAACAATGCTTGTTGCCAATGCTTCTAGACATGTATGTTTTATTTACAGAGAACGATGGACAATTTTGTTTTTACTCTAGAAAATGAAAGTATCATAATAGATCTAACAAGTTTTGATCTGATGTATAGTATTCTACAGTATAAAGGTTTCATGGCATCCTAATTGAGGTCCTTCACAGCTTGATTTCTTCTTCCTTTATTTCATTACTCTTATAACAATAGTGAAATGAATATCCCTGCAACTGTCTACTGGTACAAATATGCAAATATTCCTCTAAAGGATAGGATGAGGTAAAAATTATATGTTTCAGAGTTTTGCTTTGGTGTGTCTAGTTGGCTTTAAGAGATAATATCAAATAGTTCTCAAATGAGGTCTGCCAACTTGTCCTCTCATCAGCAATGTACAGAAGCTTATTTCCTAGCAATATTCTGAAAGTTTGATGTTATCAAATTTTTAAAGGTCTTAATTGACAAGATGCTGCCCACCAGGACTTATTAGCATGTCTTCATGTGATAATTGAGTATGTGTCCTTTTCTGTGACTTCCCTGTTAACACGCTTGACTCATTTTTGTGTTTGGACTTTTGCCATTTTAATATTAATCTGTAGGGCATATTGATCTGTTCTGCTCAGTGTGTGAACTGTGTGGACCTATGATGCTGGGCCAATGGTTTATTACTGATCTACAACCAGGTAGGCAGAGAAATTGAAAGTAAACGAACTGGAATAATTTTATGATTATTCAATATCATGCAAGAAAAGGACTTAATAGTTGGCTTACTTAAGAGCAGCCATGGGATGTTATAGAAAGAAATTGAAATGTCCTTTTATTTTTATTTTTACTGATAATTTCTTATTGTATTCAATAAGTATATGTGTTGAAACAGATTAAAAATAGAAAATAAGCGGCTCTCTACTACAGAAAGTTTTTAGAAGTACTGGTTTGTATGTTTCAGTATTACAAACAATGCAAATGGTTTTACTCAGCCTTCGCTTATCACTAAGCTTTTTAATGGCATACTAGTGGAACTCATTTTATTAATTTTGTTTTATTCAATATATAAATATTTTTATTTATAACTTTTGCTTTTTTTTCTTCTTTACCTTAGTCCACATCGCATTGTTTTCAAACACTCGATTATACATCTAGGCTTTTTCATGAATGTTCTGTTAGTTTTATGAATTTTACAGTCTATTTTTGCATCAGTACCACAATTTCACATTTTGTAAGGGTGTTTTCCTTTGTTCCCATATCCAAATACATGCTAGCTATTCCTAGAATTTTATCTTTTACATGAAATTTAGAATCAGCTTACAAAATTCTATAAAATCTTGTAGGATATTGTTTTCATTGAAAGAAATTTTAGTATTAATTAAAAAAAAACTGCTGAGATTTCCTGTCTATGAAGATGTTATATTTCTTCATTTATCCAGAAGTTATTATGCCATTCAATCAATTTTTATAATTTTCTCTTTAGAAGCGAAGATAGTCTCTTATGATTTTTAAAAGACCTATCCTATTTCTAATTTCAGCTCTCTTATTTGTAATATTTTATTTAAGACTCCTCTTGTTTTTTTTTTCTGGATAAATATTATATAATATTTGTGTTATCCATCTTAATCTTTCAAACAACACTGTTTGCACTTTGGTCATTATTGATTTTTTAATTTAATAAGCCATAGCAATTTTTGAAATTTGCTTTCTGAGAATTTACCCTTTGTTTTATCTTCTGTAATAAGTTAGCACTTTACTCTTCATTTTAGTATCTTTCTATAAGGTGTTTCCCTAAGTATTTAATATTTTTGTGCCTGTGAAGGTGATTGTTTCTGCCTCATATTGTCAGCATTTAGGAAAGCTATTGATGTGTATGCTGTAATTAATACTGCTCTCTGGCTAAATTAATTTATTAGTCCTAACTATTATAAATATAATACTTTTCTCTCTGGTGAATATTCAAAATATTTAGAAAATCCTTTTCAATCTAATTCTTTTCGTATTGCATTGGCTAAGAACTTTGGTAGCCATGATAAAATTAATTCCTGTTTTTGACTTTAATAGAAAAGTGCATCATGTTTTTCATTAGCTATTTGAGGCATGCTATTCATCATAGGCTTCCAATGGGCATGCATGATCAGAATAAGAATTTTATTCTCTTCCCTGTTTGCCAGGAGATATTAATGTGCTTGGTTTTTATTGTTGTTTTTCATCTTGTTTGGGCTTGTTTCACTTGAAAGGTAATAAAGTTTTATCATTTCATTGTTTATTACTGAATATGGCTACTATGCAGGAAATAATTTTGTTATTTTTACTTTGGGGGCCTTCCTTTGTGGCCCTGTATTTGGTCATGGTTTATAAATGCTGTATGTATTTAAACTGAATGGGTACTACCTTTTGAACTCAGAATTGCTTATTATTTATGTTATTCAAGTCATCTCTCTCTTGCTAAGCGTTGGATTATTTTATGTTATTTTCTGGAAAAAGTATGTGAATCTTTCCTGCTATGATTATATTAATTACCCTTTTCATTAGGTTCAAAAAAAGTCACAGTTGTCAAATCTTTTTTATTGTGAGTGGACCTATTTTTCCCCCAACATGAAATTTCTCACTTTGTATTGTCTAGTGATTTTCACCTTAAATTTTGGTTTTCTGATGTTAATGTTAATACATCATTATGATGTAAGCTTACAAAGCAAAACTCAGCCCAATAAATCAATTCCATGAGCGGCATTATGCGTGTAGCACACAGTAAGGGTAAGACTTGGTGACTGATTATACATGAAGGGACTTCAGAAAGGAATATAAATATGTCTGAAAAGTTTGAGGACTAAAATACAAAATGCCCTTTTTCAGGGACAACTGAAAAGAGACTAATACCTTTAGTTTTGCTAAATTTAAGATTTTTTGTAAAGGCATTTCTATTAGGTGTTTGTAAATACAGTTTAGAATTCAAGTTCATCCAAATAAAACTCTTAAATAAAATTTTTTAATTATTTTCAAGAATTTTTCAATAACTCAAGAATTCTAATAACCCATATCTCCCCCACCTCCCTTGCATTTAAATAAAGTGTCTGGGCCTCAAGAAAGTAGTTACACCTCAACAAAGGCATGTTAACTTGAATTGGGGGGGCAGCTTTCCAATTTGTGCCTAGCTTTATTGATACTAATATCCCGTGTACCACTGCTCAATTTGGTTTAAGCAAACCAGGGAGAAGATAAGCTTACTAACAGGGTTTCATGGTCATTAATGAAGCAGGCATCATAGATTTTAATTCAGCAAAAAGGCCTAAGAGAGAATGTTGATGGAGATGAAGCAGGGAGAGAAACCAGATGGCAGTATGTGAAAGACTAGGAAAAAGAAAGCAAGCACTTTGGATGCAAAGTCTTTCAAATAAATTTGTTGAGAAATAGTTCTATCAGCAACAGGAAGGTAGCTATTGAAAGTCGTTGGTTATGAATTTGTTTTCAAGGGAAATAAGAGAATGGAAAAAATAGTGCGGGGCATAGACTACAGTTACAAGTCAAAAACATAGGGACAGTCATGCATGGTGGCGTACGTTTGTAATCCCAGTACTTGAGAGACCGAGACGGGAGGATCACAGGCTCACAGCCGGCCTCAGCTACTTAGTGAGGTCCTGTTTCAAAAACAAAGAATAAAAATAGGGATGGGGGTATAGCTCGGAGGTAGAATACCCCTGGGTTCAATCCCCAGTACCACAAAAAAAAAATAGGGGCAGAATTCTGAAATACATAAATATGAAGTAGAATAGAATAAAAAAGAAAGGAAACAAAAGGAAGGACAAGAAAACTATAACTTTAATCTTTTAGATTTAACTTTAGTCCTGTGTTAAAGTCCCTCATACCTTTCCTACCCAAGCCAGTTCTCTCTCCAGATTCATCACTCTCAAATTTCTGAGAAATATACAAATCTTCCCTCACATTTTTAAAGCCACTGGAAATTTGCCCACTTATGAAAATTTCCCTGTGCACTCTTAACGTACCAGTACATGTATTTTTAGAATAGATTGAGCAAAGGGAGACATGAAACCTGCAAGATAGGGTCCTTTCCTAATTATTGATCAGACAATGAAAAAGGTATCAACATAAGAATCCTGAGAATTGCCAAACCATCATAAATAATCTTGTGATCACCATACCGACCTCATACCTACATGCCCTCTTGTGCAACCCTTCATCATCTCCTTTATAAGAAGAGCCAGAGAACCCCCCAATTTTTTACACTCAAGATGACCTGAATTCTTCCTCAAATGTGTATTCCTTGCTTTCCCAAAGAAGTCTTTGTGCCTCAATAGCTGACACATCTAGAAATTCTTTTCTATGGTGTTTGTGAACTACCCTGTCATCCTGAGTTGAGATTCTCCTCTCTGAGACCATCTCAGGCCACCCCTGATGACAGATCAGTGAATAATTTTAGAGAGCACAGAGAGAGAAGAGCAGAAGGTCAAGGACTAGACCTTGAGAATGGGAAAAAACAAGCCCAACTAAAGGTGACAGAGAACAGAGAGGGATGTGGGGAACTAAGATGGCTTTGTTGCCTTGAGGTCAATAGCTTCTTCCACTTATATAATCAGAGGAAACAAAATGGTTCAAAATGTTTTACGGGCAGATGTAGTTTCCAGCACCACAAAGAATTCTGTCTCCCACTTTCCTTTCTTCATTCCATTTCAGCTTAGGTTCCCTCACGTAACTCTCCCATCTCAGTACCCTAGTAGTACAGCTGTTCACCCAGAGTTCTATATTTCCTTTCCTCATGCATAGGACATCAATTTCCAGACAAGGAGGAGCCTCTGAACACAGGCCAGGCTGGAGTCTAGGTAGAGATCAGGGAAAGACATTACAGGTAAGTCCTTTGTAGCCATGCTGCGTATTGGCTAAGCATGTCACTGTTCTGAGTCATTCAAAGAGAATCAAGAGAAGTTAAGGGCAGGAGGGAGGCAAAGAGGAGGCCTGAGCATTAAAAGCAGGGACAATGGCTTTGTCAAGGGTACTTCAGACCTGCAGACTGGGCATGCGAAGAGCTACTGAAATCTCACTCATCTTCCCTCACTTTGTATCTTGCTCCATTTTTTTTAGTCTTTCCCCATCCTCTAACCCCCTACTGTTATTTCAGCTTTGTATTAGGAAGAAAGGAAAAAAGATTATTTGATCTGATTGAAATTTCTGATAGGCTTCACCTCCCTAAGGAGTAATTTGTAAGTTTAAAGGAGTTTTTCAATCCCCCCCACAACCCCAGATGACTCTCTAATCAGTAGAATGTATTAGAGGAAGTTGAGCAAAAATTTGGGTTGAATGTCAGTAAATTGGACCAGTAAACTTGTGGTTTTAATTTAACTATGCTTGGCTCAGAAATCTGTATTTTATTAGGCAGTCTTTTCTAAATTTTCATTTTCTTTCTTGTTTTTTTTACTTCCTATTAATTCTTAGAGTTATTTTCAAAGTTTAGCTTGTCTTTATTGGAGCAAAAAGCTAAATGAGAAAGGGTTTGTGTTAGTCAGTTTTTCATCCCTGTGACCAAAATACATGACAATAACAACCTAAAGGAGGAAAGGTTTATTTTAGCTCAGAGTTTCAGAGGTTTCCATCCATGGTCAGCTGGCATCAAGGCAGGAACATGGCAGAAGGGCATGGAGGAGAAAGCTTCTTAGTTAATGGCAGCCAGTATAAGTAGGAGAGGAGGGTCAGGTATAAGATACACCATGACCCCAGTGGCCTACTTCCTCCAACCGTGCCCTTCACACCTACAGTTCCCACCATTTCCCAATAGTCCACTTAAATTATTAATCCATAACGTGGATTAATCCACTGATGAGGTTACAGCCCTCAAGATCCAATCACTTCTCAAAGCCCCAACTCTGAACGTTGCTACAATGGGAGACTTTGAGGTACATTCTAGAGCCAAACCATAACATTTCTGGGTCTTGTGGCACAGAAAAACCATGTGTTCCTAGAGACTATAGAAAGGGCAAAAGTAAGAGAAACAAGAGGGAGATGTAAACACTGGGAAGAGGGAAATCATATAGCTCTCCTTTTATGCCTATGATTATCTCCCATGTAGACTTTTCTTCTTTCCCCATAAATTTTTTTCATATTTATTTCTAAAACCTGGCTCTCTGTAATACTTTAAGAACCTGGCTACATAGCTTGCTAAAATAGACTCTCCAAAATTAGTGCTCAAAGTTTGCACATTTATCAAGTTCTTCAGATGATGCTTAAACAGCCAGCAAGGAATACTCAACAGTATTTCTTGATATAGTGAAGTAAAATTCTACTTTGAAGTAGTGCTGTTTTATTTTTGCATTGGAAAGGATTCAACTTGAGGAATAGAAGGTTTTTTTTCCCAAAAGGACTAGGAATGTCCCATACAAAAAAATGTCTCCATAACTGGTTCATCACTGACTGAAAAATTTCCAGCAGTTGATTTTTTTCTTCCATATTCATTTTCCAAATGTTCTTACAAACAATAAAGAAAAGGAAACCTTACGTTCAATCTTGTAACTAGCTATCTGCCATAACGTGTCAGATACAGGAAACCTAAGATGATAGTGCTTAGTATATAATGGATGCTCATTAAATATTTACATGCTAACTGACAAGGGAAAGATGAACATTTTATAAAGAGAAAGAAAAGATGAAATCGAATTGCATAGCCATTACAAACAACCGATTTATAATTTTCTAATCTCTCAGAAATGTTGCAATATATTACCTATGAGTAGCTTCCTAACATATAATTCTACCTCATATTATTGAAGTATAATTTGTATACAGTGGAGTCTACTAATCCACTAATTCATAAGTGTAGATTATATGCCAAATGCATATATTTCTAGAATATACACACATATCATCCCTGAACTTTTCTCCTTTTCCTTTTCTGTCAATCCCTTAGAGGCAACTGTTGTCTGAGTTGTTTTGAATATACAATTTTTTTCCATTCGAGAAACTCATATAAATGCAATGAACATTTTTTAAATAATCCAAGATCTTGCATGTATGAGTAGTTTATTCTTTTTATTACTTAACTAGTACTCCATTAGATAAATACAGAACTGTCAGTTTATCCATTTTTTGTTGAGGGACATCTGTGTTATTTCCAACTATGAGTTATAATGAATAAAAATCCTATGAATATTCTCATAGAAATGTTTAGGTGACATATGCTTTCATTTGCTTGTGTAAATATCGAGGAATGGAATTGCTAAATCAAAGGGTAGATGTGTATTTAACTTTATAAGAAATTTCCAGGCAATGTTCCATCAGCAATTTATGAGAATTTGGGGTTGTTTCATATCTTAGTTCATTCAGGCTACTATAACAAAACACCTTGGACCAGGTGGCTTATAAACAACAGATATTCATTTCCCATAGTTCTGGAGGCTAAGAAGTCCAAGATCAAAATACCAACAGGTTCAGTGTTTGATGAGAACTTGCTCCTTGTTCATAGATGGCAACTTTCCCTGTATTCTTAGACTGTGGGGAAGGTGAAAGGGCTCCCTGGGATCTCCTTTATAAGTGCACTAATCTCAGTCATGAAGGAGGTCCCCTCATGACCTAGTCACCTTCCAAAGGTCCAATGTCATTACACCATCGCATTGGTGGTTATGTTTCAGAATACAAGTGTTTTTTTTTTTTTGTGGTGGGAACACAAACATTCAGACGTTCCAAATAGCCAAAATTTCAGGTGGTCAAACATCTTAACTATAACAATTCTAGTTTGTGTCAATGAAGTGATATCTCATTGTTATTTGATTTGAATTTCCTTTTTGATTAATGCTACAGGATAATTTTTGTTGTGGGCATTTTTCTTTTATGCATCTTATTTTACTTGCAGTAAAATACATTCAAGTCTTAGGCTTATTTAAATAATTATATTTCTTTTGTTGTTTTTACTGAGTTGTAAGAGGTCTTAATTTATCCTGGATACAATTCCTTTGCCAGATAAAAAAAAAATTCTAAATATTTTCCACAAGCTGTGGCTTGCCTTTTCACTTTAAAAATAGAACACAGATGTTTGTGGATGAGCAACTATTTTAATTTTAAGTGAAATCCAATTTATCTTCTTTTCTTCCCCCCTTTGTGTGCTCTAAAAAAGTAAAGGGCTTGGAGATGTTCTCCAACAATTTCTTGTATAAGTTCCATGATTTTGGTGTGTCAATTTAACTCAGGGTCCACCTTGAATTAAGTTTTGTATCCATCTTGAATTAACATTTTCAGGAATGATAGGAATGTTCTATCTTTTTAGTGTGTGGGTAACACAAGTGTATGCATTTATAATATACTCTAGAAATATATGCATTTGCCATATCATCTATGGTGTTTGGATTGGTGAATTAATGGATTTCACTGTATACAGGAATTTTTAAAAGGAAGTCTAGTGTGATGAATTATAGCCTCTACCACTGAAGCTGATCTCTTGGTCATAAATGGAGGAAGATACTGGTGTAGGAATCAATGTTCAACTTCTTTTATTCCTTACGTAAGCATTATTTGGTGGGAAATTTTATTCCCCACTAACTACAGTTTAGCATCTTTTTTCAAAATCAACTGATTGTACATTTGGGGTCTGTTTCTCAAATCTATCTTTTATTTCATTGGGTCTATTTTTCCTTATGCCAATATAAATTATCTTGATTAATGTACCTTATTCTGTCTTAAAGTAATTAAATTCCTCACATTTGTCTTTGTTAAAATTATTTTAGACAATATGGATACTTATTATTTCTGTATACAATGTCAATACACTTTTCAAGTTCTATAAAAATTGCAAAATATTTAATGGGATAAATACATTGAATCCCAAGGACATTTTTGGGAGATATTTTACATCTTAGAAATATGACTTGTACTTTATTACTATATCTTTCCACTTACTTAGGTACTCTTTAACTTATTTTCAGCAAAGATTTTACAGTTTTCTGTGTATTGGTGTTACAGATCAGACAAGACAGATTAGCTTGCAGGAAGTTGTTTTCTTGGGACAAATACGTATCTATGGTAAACGGGACAGAAGTGGGATTAGTTAGAAGGAAACGGGCTAAAATGCAGTTGCAACAAAAGTATCAGCTGATCTGATGGGAATTTTAAAATCTGAGAGTCATTTAAAGTCTTGAATTGAAGCAAAATAACTGGACTGTTATGCCCCTATATTGATCAGCTATTGGTTGCATGCTTCCCTAGGAGAAGTTATAGCTTTAGGAGGAGCGGATCTCTTTTGCTGAGACTAATTGGCAGAGAGGACTAATATATGACAGCTATCTGTATTGGTCAGATCAACAGAATTCAAAGAATGAGTATATGAAAAAGGAATTTATTAGATCAGCTCACAATGTAGTCCTGAATTTTGACTGCACGTGAAAAATCAGAGGAATCAGTAGCTGGTCAGGCGGTCTAAGAGCCAAAGCCTTAGGATTGAAGCAACCACCAATTCAGTCCAGTCCAAGATGTGAAGATAAGGAAGCTCTTCCAAGAAACGATGGTGAAGTTTCAGTTCAAAGGCTGGAGGCCGATGATCTTAGACGAAAGCAGAAGATCAAGAAGCTCTTCAAGGAAACGGCAAGGTTGGAGGCCAACGATCTCAGACGAGAGCAGATGCGTTTTCTTTAGGAAGAGTCGCGGCTCTCTCTACGTGG